>JAVJIF010033420.1:0-239076 GCA_038442645.1 Agave tequilana
AAAAAAATAAAAAAAATAAAATAAAATCACTAATTAAGCTGGGTACATGTGCCTCAAGAAGCATAAGTATTCACGCCTAAAGGTGAGTTTATAAATAAGCGTCCTTAGTTTTGTGGCATAGTTCACTCGAATTTGAGTCCGAGGGGTGTTTTCTCACCCGGTGCCCTAAAGCCGACCGGTTTGGGAGCCACCGACTTTAAGTTCGCTACATGGGTGGATTAGAAAGCCTAAGGAAACTAAGAAAAATTACTTTTATATGTACTAACACATCTAATAGTCGATTAGTTAGGTATGAGGGCCTCAAGAAGCCTTTATGCTTACACGAAAGAAATTAGATGAGTTATACATATTAAAAAAAAGAGAAAAAATAATATATATAATAATAATAATAAAGAGGCATGAGAGTCCAAGTTAAGGAATTCCTAGTGAAAATTCATAAGGATGCATATGACTTAGGGTAACGAAAAAGACTATACAAAAATTCAATTTTGACCCTTACCTAAAAAGGAAAACAATTTACTATATCAAGACTAAGTTTAAGAATGAATAAAAATGATAATCCTAAAACTTATAGATTACTTAGTCTCTTCAAAAGTATTTCAAATATTTTCCTTTTTATGGATTTTGTGGGTGTAATCCGCTGAAAACCCTCACGAGACAACACTCGTCCTTTAGGGTAACCTAGGGGTTTAACGGCTTGTTACACGTGCTAAGTGCAACCGTGATTCCTACGAAAGTGAGTTAGGATAGATTAGTTTTTCTTTTCTTTTTGATTTTTACTCGAGGACGAGCAAAAAGATAAGTGTGGGGGTGTGATAGGTAGTAAAAAGTGCATATTTATCACTATATTTACTATCACATTTTCATATTTATTCCTATAATTCTGCATATTTACTAATATTTTATTATTTATTGTGTGCAGGCCTTGAGAAATAAAATAAAGGAATAAAGCCTTAAAAGAAGCCCAAAAGCCCATGTTTAAAGCCCAATGTAAAGTTGCAATTAACAATTGTCAAAATTGCAATTACTAAGGGCAATAGTTGCAAATACCAAAAGAAGAGGGAAGGATAGACTTCTATTCAACCCTAAATACTTGCAGGATGAGGATAAAAGCCAAAGAAGGAGAATTCAAGATCACAAATTCGTTGATAAAAGATTTGGATTTAGGGTAACTTGTTTCCCAAGTTATCACGAAAATCCAAAATAAAGAGTCGAGATTCAACTTCCAGAAGGAAACGCCCAGATGGACAGACCAGAGGATGCCACGCGCGAAAGCGCGTGGCTAGCCGACTTAACTTGGCCGCGGAAACGCGGCCCAAGCCGCGTTTTCGCGGCAATCTGGATGAGTCTAGGGAACCGCTTTCGTGGAGGAGTCGTTCTGGGACTCTACTTCCTTCTGCATCTATAAATACCCCTGCAGTACAACAAGAACGGCGTCCAGCGCAGTACAGGGCCAAAAGTTAGGGTTTTTAGGTTTTCTTCTAGTTTGTAGTTAGGTTTCTATTTTTCTTTTGTAATTTCTATTTTTTTAAGAGAGAGAGAGGCCTATGTTGAGCGTGGCATCGATATACCCTCCTCTTTTCTTTCATTGTTTCAAGCAATAAAGGTAATATTTATCTTATGTTCATTGTTTTACTTTCCTTTTCATTTCTTTTCCTTTTCTATTTTATCTCTGTTGGTTTTTGATGAGCATGCAAGTGATTTCCGAAGCACAAGTATAACAAGTCTTTGTGAGTGCCAACGATACTTCATGGAGATGTTCTCCTCCTCAAGGTCCGTATCACTTCATTCTTGCCCAGCTTGATGATATAATGCGAATAGGGGACTGAGCTCGATCCTATGATTTATGCGTTGAACGCCTCCGAAGTAAGGTAGAACATGTAAGGTTTTTCCGTATTTCATCAACCAAACTAAGGTAAGTGTTCCTTTCTTTTCTTTTATTTCTGTAGATTAAGTCACCAACACCTCATCTACCAACTCTTTCTTTCCCGACTCATTGTAAATATCGCTTCTATTTCTCCATCTTCTTAACCTACTGCTTTCTTCCTAACCTAACTTTAACCACTATTTTCTTATTTTCCTTTTAATAACTAAAAGAAGAAATTTTTAGAGAACTTACTTAACAAGCTTCCATCGCTAGTCCCTCCCCGAGGATCACGACCCGCATAGCCATTGCTAAAGAGGATTAGAATTGAGCACCTTGCACAACCTTTTCTTAAATCTAAATTTTGTATTCTTGTGTGCAGGGAAAAACTCAATCACTCCACCTTCTTACCTTTGGCTTTCGTGCAATCAACTTTCCAGTGCCCTAATTCCTTGTACAAGGCGCACTGATTCTTCTTCAGATTTCTAAAGCTTGATCTGGACTTCGATCTTCCCTGATTATCTCTTCCCTTCCTATTGGAACTTCTGCCTCTTACCGCCAATGCCTCTATTGTTGTGCTTTTCGAAGAAGACAATCTATCCTGTCTCCTTTCTTCATAACTCATAAGAGCAGCCGACACCTCACTGTAGTAAAAGGATTTCCTTCCATTGAGCAATGTATGAGTAAATGTCTCATACTTTTCCCTAGGAAGAGCGTTTAAAAGAATTACTGCCTTATCCTTTTCATTGGTCTCCACATCCACATTAACTAGACTTGTAAGAAGTTTCGTGTAGCGATTCAAGTGTTCATTGACGGAGCATCCTCTGTGCATTTGAAAGCCATAGTGCTTACTCTTCAACTGCAATCTCGATTCTATGCTTTTCTTCAGATACTTCTTCTCCATAATCTCCCACAGCTGCCTCGTAGATGTCTCATGCAACACATGATTGTAACGCCCCGATCCGGCGGGTACGGAGACGCTACTGCAACGTATATACGCAGGTCAGAAATACCCTCACATATATACGCTAAGCATCAGTACAGGCAAGAATCAGAGTACGGAAGCAAGAGTGGTGCATTATACATTCCAACACATGAGTACAATTACAAAGTTATCACCAGAGGTGACAAATATTACAATAATATTACATCACCGATAGGCGCAAATGCGAGAATACAAAGGGATGTACAAGAATGAACAGTATAAAAGGCACTCACGAGTTTACAAAAGGAAAACTCGAGAGGCACACAGGGGCCTAGAAGGATGGGGTTCTGAACGGTCTGCTGGAGATCCACGCTACCGCTGCGCCACTCTGATCAGCAACTGGGGGAATCCACACGCTCCAAGCTCCATGACCTGGACATGAGGATCCAGGGGAGTCAGATAGAACTCCCCAGGCGAGTGGTGTTACGAATGCCAAGTGGCGAGTAAAGATAAGCACACGTGTAACGATAAAACCAAATCATAATCATGCATCGAAAACCGTGTCATGAGCATAAGCATGCAGGAGCAAGTAGACATAGAACAAGTGATATCAAATAGGAAGTACTCATGGTATGATAAGATAAGAACAGGAGACTGGTGGAATAGAATACGGGTGGTGAAACCGGGTGTAAGCAAATATAGTATAATAATCATAAAATCGGAAATCTGAAGTAAACCCAATACAACCAATCATGACAAAGCATACCACAGGTCCATAGCTGGCATCTTTTATTATTATTATTACTCGTCTGACCCATATATCTAGGTATGTGTCCTGGTGTACATCTCAACACACATACATCCATATATAAGCAAGTCGAGGTTGGTTATTGGAAGCTGATGAAGAACTGATAACTCATACTTATAGTAGTTCCCGACCGCCCGGGACACAGCCATTGGGGGCCTTAAATCCCCCTAACGCGCATCTTCCGGGGGCCTGAAATCGCCCTAACACGAATCGTCAGTTTTGGTATTCCACTACTATAAGCAAGGCATCATACCGGCATCCATCACTTCCTCCCATTCCCGTGTAAATTGTCCTTTTTATGGCTTATGAAACATAATTATCAGATTACGGGAATGAGTAGGAACATAACTGGTCATAACAGGAGTACATAACAGGCATAACAGGAGTCATAACAGGCATAACGGGAGTCCATAACAAGAGATCAGGTACTACATTCCCGTAATGTGATAATCATGAGTAGAGAGTTCTTCATAACAGGTATCAAGTTTTATCATGCCAATGACAAGTGTTCATGCAGATGACAGGTGATAAGTCAAGCCATAACCTGAGACAGGTGGTATAACATGAGCCAGTGTCAAGTAGTAGCATGTCGGGTGTCAGGTGATAACATATCAAGTGTTAAATGATACAGACAGGTATATGTCAAGAGTTTACATAACAAGCTTGTATATTGCAAGTGTTAGAGTAATAGTTGAGAATAATCAAGCGGAGCTAAGCGAGCTGGAAGTACAGACAGCAAACAGTATTTAACACTGGAGCGTCTGACAAGGTTACCGGGACAACTCGGCTTAAAGTGCGAGTAGGAAATCCGGCAGCATCTTGCCTAGACGAATCTAGTGATAAAGCGCTGAACGCTGATCATGATAACCAGGCGAGCTGAGAGACCTGACGGTCCCAATCACTTCCCTTTCGAGATAGTGAGAGACCGGAGGCTGAAGGACTGAGAGACCTGACGGTCCCAATCACTTCCTATTCGAGATAGTGAGAGACCGGAGGCTGAAGGACTGAGAGACCTGACGGTCCCAATCACTTCCTTTCGAGATAGTGAGAGATCGGATGCTGAAGGACTGAGAGACCTGACGGTCCCAATCACTTCCCTTTCGAGATAGTGAGAGACCGGAGGCTGAAGGGTCCGTACGAGTTGTTCTATCCTATTACAAGCATTCGTCACAGAGCAATACATGTCCAGTCATTGGCAGTCGGGCATACACAAATACAGGGACTCAGCCCAATACAAAATACATATAAACATGGAATAAAATACATGTCGACCCGATAAAGCGGGGAAACCCAAATGGAAGCGAGAGCGAGGACACTCGCCTAAATCACCGAATGCCGAAAAGTCCGAAATCCATGGAACTCGCGCCCCGCGCCATAAATAAAATAATATATAATATTTAGAGAGAGAAATTGAAGAGGAGAGAGAAAGAGTTAGAGAGAGAAAGAGAGAGAGAAACCTAGAGAGAGAAGTATATGGAAGGAGAGAGTGCACAGGGAGACGCGGGTTTGAGAGTGAGACGTGGGGGTCGCAGACGCGGGGTTCGCGTTGCATAAATGCTACAAACGCTGGGTTCGAGACCCGCGTTCAAGTCAGGACGCGAGGAGAACGCAGACGCGAGCATGAACTCCGCGTCGCATTGATACAAGAACGCGAGGATCGTGTTAAGGAATTGCTTGAAGGCGGGGGTGAGCCGCTTCTAGCAATAGAGTGAAAAAGAAAGAGAGATAGGACAAGAGAGAGAGAGACAGTGTACATGGAGATGGGAAAATGAGAGTCTAGGGAAAAGTGAGAGAGAGATGCAAGGATAAGGGAGAGACGCAGGGAAAGGGTGAGAGGGACGCAGGGAATCAGAGAAAGAAAGAAAGGAAAAACAAGGAAAAATAAGAAGAAAGAAAGAAGGAAAGAAAGGAAGAAAAGAAAGAAAGAAAGGAAAGAAAAGAAGAAGAAGGGAAGAGGTGATGATGGCCGGCGATGGCCGGAGGTCACCGGCGGTGGCCGGAGTTGGCCGGAGTTGGCCGGAGAGGTGGCCAAAACAATATGTGGAGGGGTGCAAGTGTAGTTCAAATGGTGAAAATGGAGTTTTGGAAAAGGAGTTTCGGAGAGCGAACCAATAGCTCGTCGGAAAGAGCACGACGAGGAGATGAAGATGGCATGGTCGTTGGTGGCCAAGGTGGAGTATATGGTGGTGGGGAAGGTGGTGAAGTTGGTGGTGAGAATGGGTTGTTTGGTAGAAAAGAAGAGGAAGAAGAAGGTGGTGAAGATGGTGTTGTGGTTGTTGTTGTTGGGATGGAGGAGGAGATGGAGGAGAAAAAGGTGGTGGTGTTGGTGGAGGAGATAGTGGTGGAAATGGAGGGGGAGTGGTGGAGCAAGGCCGGCCAATAGGAAGCAAGGGCTGCCATTCGTGGCCTGCTTGCTGGAAAGAGATGGAAGGGAAAAATGAATGAAAGAGAGAGAAGAAGTGGGGTATATTTATAAGGAGGGAAAAGATTATTATAATATAGCCATTCCCTTCCTTACATAAAGACATGCATCTCCACTCCACTAAATGGGCTGCGTCCCCAAAAGCAAATCCGCGTCTAGGCAAAAGAAAGCCAGACGCGGAAATAAAATCTGCGTCCAGGAGAAAACGCGAGATTCGCGTTTAACAGAGGAGAGAGAAAGTCATAATGACTTGATGGGAGTTGATCTGAAATGCATTAAATGCAGTAAGGAGAGGATCTCTGCATTAAAGCTGAATCCAAGTTGGTGGAACTCGTGTTTAGCGAGGAGAGAGAAAAAGAGTAAAATATCTGGATAAAATTCCGGTATCTGGGAAAACACCGAAAACTCCGGAAAAGTCCAAAAAATAAGGTAGCTTGGAAAGCTTCCCAAAAATTCTCAAAAATAATAAATATTATATAAAGATTTTTGGTGAATTCGGTTTTCATAAATTCAATCTCATTTTCGAAATAAAAATCCTGAAGTCAACCGTCAATACCGTCTATACCGGTTGGCCGGATTTTGATAAATTCTGAAAAATCCCAGAAAAAGTATTTAGATAGAAAATATGATTTTAAGAAGTTATGGGAAAGCCATTTCTTAAAATTTAACTCCATTTGTGAATTAAAAATCCGAGAATCGGTCAGTGGTACTAGTCGACACCGGTTTTGAAGATTTTCAATTTAATTCAGGAAATTTAAGAAAATCACGAAAAATCTAGAATATTAGAAAATGATGTTTGAAACTGAAATCGATCAAATCAGAATACCAGAAAGTCCAAATCGAGCAATACTCTAGGATCGGTCCCCCGGTTCAGAGTAGGGCTGACTCCGAGTTCACGAATCCAGATCCAAGACAAAACAATCGTATAAATAATTCATAAAGCAAAACAAATACAGGAAGTAAATAAAAATAAAAAAATACGATCGAAAAATACGAATACGCAACTAAGTACGTATTCCGGGAGCGGGGTGTTACATTCCATCCACCTTACAAAAAATTGCATCCTCGCAATTTCAATAAGGGGTAAAATGAACACAAAGGGGAAAAGAACGAAAATTATACCAATCAAGATATGATCACTGCAGGTAGGGCTCTCAAGTCGACACATCTTCTGCACTTCCTGCTGCATAAATCTTTGAACGATGCCGAATAATACTGACCATAAATAAAGAAGACCGATAGTTAAGAATTCCGAAGATCAGGCATCAATCACTCTGAAGAATATAGCCAAGAATAAAGAATAACCGTAGAAGAACCCGAATACCATCTTCTGAAAGATAACCCGATTGTTGATCAATCTTGAGAATACCCGAACTTCAAAGAGTTGGCCGAAGAGATCATATAATAGCTTCATTCAGAACCAGCCGCTACCTCTCTAGTCTATTCATATCTTAAGTTGGTATAAAGGCTACGAAAAACCAAAACAGGGGAAAGATGGAAGGGATTAGGAATCAAAGGAAGAATGATCAAGAAAGAATAGATAACTCTGCACTTATAGTTGGACTGTATAACCAGGACTTATGCATTCCAGTTGCAAATTTCTTTACCATTAATTTGCCATCTGGACGTACTGAGGATGTGAGAGCCTAGGCTCTGATACCACCCTGTAACGCCCCGATCCGGCGGGTACGGAGACGCTACTGCGACGTATATACGCAGGTCAGAAATACCCTCACGTATATACGCTAAGCATCAGTACAGGTAAGAATCAGAGTACGGAAGCAAGTGGTGCATTATACATTCCAACACATGAGTACAATTACAAAGTTATTACCAGAGGTGACAAATATTACAATAATATTACATCACCGATAGGCGCAAATTCGAGAATACAAAGGGATGTACAAGAATGAATAGTATAAAAGGCACTTACGAGTTTACAAAAGGAAAACTCGAGAGGCACACAGGGGGCCTGGAAGGATGGGGCTCTGAACGGTCTGCTGGAGATCCACGCTACCGCTGCGCCACTGTGATCAGCAACTGGGGGAATCCACACGCTCCAAGCTCCATGACCTGGACATGAGGATCCAGGGGAGTCAGATAGAACTCCCCAGGCGAGTGGTGATACGAATGCCAAGTGGCGAGCAAAGATAAGCACACGTGTAACGATAAAACCGAATCATAATCATGCATCGAAAACCGTGTCGTGAGCATAAGCATGCAGAAGCAAGTAGACATAGAACAAGTGATATCAAATAGGAAGTACTCATGGTATGATAAGATATGAACATGAGACTGGTGGAATAGAATACGGGTGGTGAAACCGGGTGTAAGCAAATATAGTATAATAATCATAAAACCGGAAATCTGAAGTAAAACCAAATACAACCAATCATGACAAAGCATACCACAGGTCCATAGCTGGCATCTTTTATTATTATTATTACTCGTCCGACCCATATATCTAGGTATGTGTCCTGGTGTACATCTCAACACACATACATCCATATATAAGCAAGTCGAGGTTGGTTATTAGAAGCTGATGAAGAACTGATAGCTCATATTTATAGTAGTTCCCGACCACCCGAGACACAGCCATTGGGGGCCTTAAATCCCCCTAACACGCATCTTCTGGGGGCCTGAAATCCCCCTAACACGAATCGTCAGTTTTGGTATTCCACTACTAAAAGCAAGGCATCATACCGGCATCCATCACTTCCTCCCATTCCCCGTGTAAATTGTCCTTTTTATGGCTTATGAAACATAATTATCAGATTACGGGAATGAGTAGGAACATAACTGGTCATAACAGGAGTACATAACAGGCATAACAGGAGTCATAACAGGCATAACGGGAGTTCATAACAAGAGATCAAGTACTACATTCCCGTAATGTGATAATCATGAGTAGAGAGTTCTTCATAACAGGTATCAAGTTTTATCATGCCAATGACAAGTGTTCATGCAAATGACAGGTGATAAGTCAAGCCATAACCTGAGACAGGTGGTATAACATGAGCCAGTGTCAAGTAGTAGCATGTCGGGTGTCAGGTGATAACATATCAAGTGTTAAATGATACAGACAGGTATATGTCAAGAGTTTACATAACAAGCTTGTATATTGCAAGTGTTAGAGTAATAGTTGAGCATAATCAAGCAGAGCTAAGCGAGCTGGAAGTACAGACAGCAAACAGTATTTAACACTGGAGCGTCTGACAAGGTTACCGGGACAACTCGGCTTAAAGTGCGATTAGGAAATCCGGCAGCATCTTGCCTAGACGAATCTAGTGATAAAGCGCTGAACGCTGATCATGATAACCAGGCGGAGCTGAGAGACCTGACGGTCCCAATCACTTCCCTTTCGAGATAGTGAGAGACCGGAGGCTGAAGGACTGAGAGACCTGACGGTCCCAATCACTTCCCTTTCGAGATAGTGAGAGACCGGAGGCTGAAGGACTGAGAGACCTGACGGTCCCAATCACTTTCCTTTCGAGATAGTGAGAGACCGGAGGCTGAAGGACTGAGAGACCTGACGGTCCCAATCACTTCCCTTTCGAGATAGTGAGAGACCGGAGGCTGAAGGGTCCGCACGAGTTGTTCTATCCTATTACAAGCATTCGTCACAGAGCAATACATGTCCAGTCATTGGCACTCGGCCATACACAAATACAGGGACTCAGCCCAATACAAAATGCATATAAACATGGAATAAAATACATGTCGACCCGACAAAGCGGGGAAACCCAAATGGAGGCGAGAGCGAGGACACTCGCCTAAATCACCGGAATGCCGAAAAGTCCGAAATCCATGGAACTCGCGCCGTGCCATAAATATAATAATATATAAATATTTAGAGAGAGAAAGTGAAGAGGAGAGAGAAAGAGTTAGAGAGAGACAAGAGAGAAACCTAGAGAGAGAAGTATATGGAAGGAGAGAGTGCACAGGGAGAAGCGGGTTTGAGAGTGAGACGTGGGGGTCGCAGACGCGGGGTTCGCGTTGCATAAATGCTACAAACGCTGGGTTCGAGACCCGCGTTCAAGTCAGGATGCGAGGAGAACGCAGACGCGAGCATGAACTCCGCGTCGCGTTGATACAAGAACGCGAGGATCGCGTTAAGGAATTGCTTGAACGCAGGGGTGAGCCGCGCCTAGCAATAGAGTGAGAAAGAGAGATAGGACAAGAGAGAGAGAGACAGTGTACATGGAGATGGGAAAATGAGAGTCTAGGGAAAAGAGAGAGAGACGCAAGGATGAGGGAGAGACGCAGGGAAAGGGTGAGAGGGACGCAGGGAATCAGAGAAAGAAAGGAAAAACAAGGAAAAATAAGAAGAAATAAAGAAGGAAAGAAAGGAAGAAAAGAAAGAAAGAAAGGAAAGAAAAGAAAGAAGAAGGGAAGAGGGAATGATGGCCGGCGATGGCCGGCGGTCACCGGCGGCGGCCGGAGTTGGCCGGAGAGGTAGCCAAAACAATATGTGGAGGGGTGCAAATGTAGTTCAAATGGTGAAAATGGAGTTTTGGAAAAGGAGTTTCGGAGAGCGAACCAATAGCTCGTCGGAAAGAGCACGACGAGGAGATGAAGATGGCATGGTCGTTGGTGGCCAAGGTGGAGTATATGGTGGTGGGGAAGGTGGTGAAGTTGGTGGTGAGAATGGGTTGTTTGGTGGAAAAGAAGAGGAAGAAGAAGGTGGTGAAGATGGTGTTGTGGTTGTTGTTGTTGGGATGGAGGAGGAGATGGAGGAGAAAAGGTGGTGGTGTTGGTGGAGGAGATATTGGTGGAAATGGAGGGGGAGTGGTGGAGCAAGGCCGGCCAATAGGAAGCAAGGGCTGCCATTCGTGGCCTGCTTGCTGGAAAGAGATGGAAGGGAAAAATGAATGAAAGAGAGAGAAGAAGTGGGGTATATTTATAAGGAGGGAAAAGATTATTATAATATAGCCATTCCCTTCCTTACATAAAGACATGCGTCTCCACTCCACTAAATGGGCTGCGTCCCCAAAAGCAAATCCGCGTCTAGGCAAAAGAAAGCCATACGCGGAAATAAAATCTGCGTCCAGGAGAAAACGCGAGATTCGCGTTTAACAGAGGAGAGAGAAAGTCATAATGACTTGATGGGAGTTGATCTGAAATGCATTAAATGCAGTAAGGAGAGGATCTCTGTATTAAAAGCTGAATCCGAGTTGGTGGAACTCGCGTTTAGCGAGGAGAGAGTAAAAGAGAAAAAGAGTAAAATATCTGGATAAAATTCCGGTATCTGGGAAAACACCGAAAACTCCGAAAAAGTCCAAAAATAAGGTAGCTTGGAAAGCTTCCCAAAAATTCTCAAAAAAATAAAATATTATATAAAGATTTTTTGGTGAAATCGGTTTTCATAAATTCAATCTCATTTTCGAAATAAAAATCCTGAAGTCAACCGTCAATACCGGTCTATACCGGTTGGCCGGATTTTGATAAATTCTGAAAAATCTCAGAAAAAGTATTTAGATAGAAAATATGATTTTAAGAAGTTATAGGAAAGCCGTTTTTTGAAATTCAACTCCGTTTGTGAATTAAAATCTGAGAATCGGTCAGTGGTACTGGTCGACACCAGTTTTGAAGATTTTCAATTTAATTCAGAAAAATTTCAGAAAATCACGAAAAATCTAGAATATTAGAAAATGATGTTTGAAACTAAAATTGGTCAAATCAGAATACCAGAAAGTCCAAATCAAGCAATACTCTAGGATCGGTCCCCCGGTTCAGAGTAGGGCTGACTCCGAGTTCACGAATCCAGATCCAAGACAAAACAATCGTATAAATAATTCATAAAACAAAACAAATACAGGAAGTAAATAAAAATAAAAAAATACGATCGAAAAATACGAATACGCAACTAAGTACGTATTCCGGGAGCGGGGTGTTACAATGATACTTGATGTCTTGTGTCAAACAAGACTTGATCAAGCTACACGCCGAATGGTTCATCTTGTCCCAATCTTCTTTTGTCATTGATGCGCGCTTCTTCTCCAACCGTAGAGTGTCTTCGAGGTTTGATGCCGTCAGCGCATCCATAACCTTACACATCCACATACCAAAGCTATTTGTGTCGTTGAACTTCACCACATCAATCCTTGAATGTGGATTCATGGATCTCACCGATGTACTTTCTCCAGCCATCTTCTCAACTGATTCCTCAAAGTAATGCGAAAACAAACAGAGTTAGATAAAACAAACTAGATAAAGACAGGATCTTTACCTCCACGCAAAACCCTCGAAGAGTTTTCGAAGCAATCTACTCCTCCTAATTGATTCCTCGAACAATCTCCACGCTGTTTTAAGATCGACACACGATCCCAAAAATAGTCCCAACGCTGCTCTGAGATCGACACACGATCTTCGCCAAACAGCAATTGATGCCTTTGAATCAATAGATGATCCCACGCAGAACCTGGGATGCTCGGTCCACTGGTCTGTTGTGCGCAAGGGGACAACAACCTCTCTGAGGAATTCGCCAATGCCAGCGGAGACTTCATGCAGCCGGAGAAGCAACCAACACAACGGAAATAACAAACAACAGAGAAAAGTAATCAACACAATATTTAACGAGGTTCGGCAACGTGCCTACGTCCTCGGGGCAAGGGGGAGAGATTTTATTGATTCAATAATCAGTACAAACTAATACAGAGGAAAACTTGAGGGAATTCTTAGGGATACAATACATGAGGGCTCTAGCTCCTATTTATAGCCACAGAGTCCCTGGATTTAAGGAAACCCAGATTGGATTCAATCCCATCCAGAAAAGGAATCCGAATCCCAAAAGGAAAGTCTAAACGCGTCTGTCGGTCGACCGGCCGGTCGATCGACCCATGCCACGGTCGACCGCGCTGGTCGACCGGGCCCAACCAGAGCAACCTGCTTTTAGTCGGTCAACGAGCGGTCGACCGCTTCCCTCCACGGTCGACAGGGCGGTTGACGGTAATGATCCTGTGCACGTTTGTGCACGTCGGTCGACCGGGCGGTCGACCGGCCTCCTCCACCGATCGACCAGGCGGTCGTCCGGGAGCACAATTTGGCCTGCTCCAATGCGCCGTTTCTCGCTCCTTGATTTTCGATCTCTGTGCTAATTTCCTCTACTCCTCTATCTCCTCTCTCCCACAATAATTGTTGGGATTTGGGTCGAACAAATAGTCCCACATCGGCTAGACGTGGGGATGGTCTTGGGAATATAAGGATTTAGGCAACTCCACCTAATTGGCTAGTCTTTTGGGATGGTGCCCCAGGTCCTTCAAGTGGTATCAGAGCCATGGCCCGAACTTAGTCATATGTGTGGGTGATGTTCGATGATGTAGCTCCCCCAATGACGCAAAGGCACAATGGGCCTGGCCACCCCACTGGAGCAAAAAGGCGCAATGGGCCCCTATAAAGCTAATGTTGGGCTCTCAAGAAATTGGCAGTGGTGCTCCTTTCTAATGGGCTCACGCATGTCACGCGGTCTGTCATGCGGTGTAGAGGAGTGACTGACTGCAGTTGGTACTTCACATAAGGCATGCGGCTCCCACGCAGTGAAGAGTTGGATCTCGATGGAGTATTTGATCTTCCAGTGTGAAGATAGTTGAGCTTGCAGGGGAGACTCTTTGTTCGATGGGGGATTCTTGGGATTTGGATCGAACAAATAGTCACACATCGGCTAGACGTTGGGATGGTCTTGGGAATATAAGGATTTGGGTAACTCCACTTAAAAGGCTAGTCTTTTGGGATGGTGCCCAAAGTCCTTCATGAGTCTCATGCACGTATCACAAGTAACTACACATGCACAATTAAATATTTTAAATCCATATACATGTAACATGGTTAAAATCTCAAGCTTAAGCTATGGGTAATGAATACCACACATTTATTATTCCAATTATTCCAATTAAACTCAAAATTTAGCATATGTATACTAACAATAAGAAGATAAACATATATAAATTCAACTTAAATTCTAAGCATGCTAACATGTTAAAAAATCTCATTTTTTAACTTATCCTTTCTAGATCTAATAAAAATCATATTTTTATTAATCTAACAATTACCATATTCATGTATATTCAATCTACTAATCTAGTAATGAACATATATTAATTTCACTTTAAACAAAGCATGCTAACATGTTAAAAATCTCATTTTTAACTTATCCTTTTCTAGATCCAATAAAAATAACATTTTTATTAATACGAATCAATCCAAATAAATATATATGATAGTTAACATGATATACATGAAGCTATAATAATCTTAGCATGATCCAAATATTTTATCATATAAAAATTACATTTTTATTATCATGGGTAAATACCATTTTTATTACACCTAAGCAATCAAAATCCATGAGAGGCAAGTTAGAGATTAACTTGCCTTACTAGGCATGAAAGAGAGGTGATCTAGATGAAGAACACACAAGGAAGAGATCCATATGCATGCATGAGAACCACTTAAAGAAAGATCTTCCTTCTCTTTTTCTTCTTCTCCTTTCTCTCTCTCTTCTATCATGGCCAAGAAAAGAGATCCATATTCTCCTTTCTTTGTTCTTCTTAATGCGTTGGGCGGTGAGAGCTACGCTACGCTTATATTAGCCTATTTAGCACTATAATTGTAGTGGTTGACTGCATATCATTATTTATCGATTTGATACTTCCAAGTCTTGGTATTTCAGTATATGTAGATTTGAAACGAGCCAAAGCAATCTCAAGATGCATGTATCTGAGTCCCACGCGAAAACAGAGGATCGATGTATCTGAGCCCAAAGCCACTGCCGGAGCTGCCCTCCTCGAACCCTACCTCTTCTTGCCCTGCTTCACCGTCCAATCGACAGCAGTAGAGCCCACGACCACATTAGTGACAATGGCAGGCCCTTTCACAATAGTGATTTCCACAAGTTCCGAATGAAATTTAATTTTTGGTAGCATTTTTCTTTCCAATTTTATTTTTCTAAAAATTGAAATTTTTTGTGTTTAAGGTGGAGAGATTATGTGAAATTCAACATTATAAATTTGTGAAAAGGATTAGAATTTAAGCTTTTAAACATATGGAATGGGTTTGAGCACGCTAGCGTCCTTCTCATTAGATGAATTATGAGTTGAGTTGATTTCTAATCCGACAAAATTTGTTGTCTGTTTTCTTCTGTCTTGATCAGTTTTCAAATTTTGCAGTAATCACGAGAAAATGAAGAGAATGTGCATAATAATTTGAAGCAACCCCATACCGACCAACAACAAGGAACTATCCAAGCAAGGTTGCAAGGTCCTGGAATATTGCCGATGGGAATGTTGGTTCTGACAATTAATCAATATGAACCGGACCAATTGGTCGCCTAGGTTCTCCGTTCCGTAGAATATTTCTTAATTATAAAATCATCTCTCAAATCTCTTCCTTAGTTAAACACCAATTAGACTGATATGATTAATATTCCAATATAATCAGTCTCAATATAATTAATATATCAGCAGTAATATTTATAAAGATAAATATTCCAGCATAATTCATGTAAAAAAGAATATTAGTTCAATTACGCAACATATGGAGTGATATACGCATATAGTGAATCTTTTTAAGGTAATTATGTCCCCTACTATGTTGCTAATGGGCTACCGGACACTGATCTCTCAAGATGCAACATTCCTTCACGATATTTGGATAGCACTACCAAATAGACCGTATGATTGAACCAAAATTGATTATTACCTTCAGTAATTGAAAGTAGACAAAATGCGGACTAAGACACAGTTCATAAAGAATCTATGTCTGAAAGTTTGGAGGATTATTCACTGTAAGAGAAAGAGATAGGAGAGAAGGAATGTTTGTCTGAGTAACACTCAAATTTTTTGTGTTTCTGAAATGAGAGGAACACCCATCAGAACTGTTCTATTAGGAACCATTTTGTCCGTAGGAGATAGCCGTCTAATTCTAGAAATGAAAAGGGCGTGCACTGGGTAGGGTCGGGTTATGCCCGTACCTTATTTTTACACCCGCTTCAAAACTGATGCGGGGGAGCTACATCTTTGTTCGGACCAGTCCAAAAAGGACTGGGCCGCATGGATAGCAACCCAAGGCCATGCTGCAGGGACAGGGTGCGGTGGCACCGCACGCGCAGGGGCATGGTTTCCCCTGATACGCACGTAAAAACTCCAAGTACCCTAAGGACACACCATTAGCTCTCAACTTTTCATATTTAAATCACTCAACTTTTGGCACTATTTTCGATGTGAGACTAAAGAGCTTCTACTCTTTTTGGACCCCTTTTGGCTATTGAATTAGGTCAACTTATGACTTGAATATTTTATTCATTCGGAAACGAAATTGAAAAAATGTGAATATATCACGTTCATCCCCAATGGAAGGAGAACACATTCAACCATTATCCATGTGTTTCTAGCAATGGATCATATCTGGAGTCAAGCTTAAAATTCACTTGAAATTTCTCATTTCCCACAATTCCCCACAATGAATAGAGATTCAAAAATAAACACACTATGAAACTGACTCTATAGTAAAAGGTACTTTAAAAAAGAAACTGCATCAGATAAGTGAACTAGGTCTTAAAACTTTCATAGCAAAAGGCTTATTAGACTTACTGGCCAATAAGTGAATTAGATCTTGAACTGTCAGCTGAACTAGGTCTTAAATCTTTCATAGCGAAACGCTTATTGGACTTACTAGCCAATAAGTGAATAGGCATCACGCAATAACTTTCTAAAATCAACTTTGGTTCTCGGTAGTGTCCATTTTGACCTAGATATTCTTAGTTTTAGAGAGTATATTTAGGGAATCACAACCTCCATAGAGACTCCTAGAGAGCCAATCCAGCTCTACACTCATATAAGTGATCGTCTCATTAAAAGTAGTCTACTCTACCCCACTTGTTTTGATAACAAGATATAAACGTCATTAAAAGCATTAAGTTTATTCTAAATCTAATTGTAGAAAGCCCTTGGGTGCAACATAGAAATAGGTTGGAGTCAACCTCCTAAGAATCATAACTAGTTTTTCTCTTGAACTTAATCTGTGGGATCTCCATTCGCTAAGTAAGGTTTCTATTAACTGACTCAGTATGATTAGGCTTTGGCTCAATTACCTTTGATGCACAGTTTATACGCTCTTCACTCAAATTTTAGTAAATGAATCTGCTAGGTTATCCTTTGACAAAACAAAGTTAATAGAGAGAACTCCATTTTAGAGTAACTGCCTAATGGTGTTATGTCTACGACAGATATATCTAGGCTTACCATTATATATAAAGTTTTATGCTCTAAATATTACCACTTGATTATCGCAATTAATGCATATGGTGGGCACTGTTTTAGACCACAGTGGTATAACCTCCAAAAATTATTGAAGTCACTCTGCTTCTTATCCAACTTTATCTAAGGCTTTAAATTCTGGCTCCATTGTGGGATGGACCATACAAGTTTGTTTGGACGATTTTCAAGATACCGCTGCGCCTCTGAGGATAAAGATGTATCTGCTAGTTGATTTTGATTCCTAAGAATATGCAATCCAATTTGCATCATTGTACTCTTAAAGTATAATTGGATACTTCTCACATCTCAAGACATATTTTTTGGTATTAGATACGTAGCCCACTACTCGTACTAGGGTAGTCCAATGATCGTCACTAGGATTACTGGTGTATCTGTTTAATTTACTTACAGTGTGAGCAATATCAGGTCTAGTGTAATTCATTAAATACATTAGACTTTTGACGATTTGAGAATTGATTCTGGTTTAGACCTACACAGAAAATACAAAATTTTAGAACTTAAGAATAGAGAGTGTAAGGTACTCAATACTACCGCGATAGCAAGTGGCTATGCGGGTTATGATCCATAAGAAGAGACCCGCGATGGAAGTTTGTTGTAAGTTCTCTTTTAGTTTACTAAAAATGGTTAAAAGTTCTTCTTTTGTTTTTGTAAAGAAAAAGAAAATGAATCTATGATTAAGTTAATAAAAAAGTGAAAGATAAGAGAAGATGGAGAAAACAAAAAATGAGTTTATACAAAGAAATAAAAAGAATAAAGAGTTGACAGTTGGTGATGGAGGTGATCTAAAATAAAAATTAAAAGAAACAAAGAAAACCTAAAAGAACTTACTTACCTCTTCTGGTTGATGACTTACTTTGAATCCTTTGCAAAAACTTACCACACCTTGAAGGGGAGCAAAGCATTGCAAATAGGATCTTCCCAGTACCCAGACTTAAACTATGAATTCAAAAGCAAGTAGAATATAAATAGAAATAATTATCCATCACCATAGGCCATCAATGACACTTGCAATGGCAAGACATGTTCGATACTACAGGTTTCATTTGAATTATCATTAAAATTGAAAGAAGAAGAGTAAGAGAAGAAGAAGAATATAAAATCATAACATTGATTTGAATCGAATAAAAATAGAAGAAAAGGAAGAAAAGAGTGTCACCCTCAGTACAAGCTTCACACTTATTTCTCCATAAAACTTTCCTCTCCTCTCAGTTACATAAAGAAGAAGGAAAATTACATAAACAAAATTCAAAACCTAAGTTACAAACTGCAGAATAGCCTAACCTATGCTCTCTACTAAATCGTTCCCTCTAGCATCCGAATTTACAGATATTTATAGCAAAAACGTAACGTGGAAAGCGTCTGAAGATAGGGAAAGCAAACGCTTCCTGTATCTCAACTATAATGCAGCGATAATGCGACATTTGCCTCATTTTCGTGGCCTGGATGTGGCCAGGTGGTCACATCTAGGGTGCACGAGCCTCTGATCTCTCGAACATCTTTTATCTCCTGATAGATTTTCAGTTTGGGCTCTAAATTCATCTATATCACTGTTGATCTTCAGCTAATCAAAATGGATCTATCAAAATCGAATTTAATCGGTTTTCATTTGGTGTTATCTTCTAATTTGCTCTGATCTTCAGCTGACAATTGCCTAATCATTGATTTTGATTTAATCTAAACTTTAGTGGTCTTTTGGGCTTGTTTTCTCTTCCTTCTCGTTTAGTAAAGGCCCTGTGAATAATTAGACAAAAAAGATAATTATAGCAGAGTTTAATAAATAATAAATATGAGAATGTGACGATAAATATACAATATTAGTGACCAATACACCCCACACCTATCTTTTGCTCGTCCTCAAGCAAAACAAATAAAAAATGAAACAAAGTTAACCTAGTTTAACTCACTTTCATAGGATTCACGGTTGCACTTAGCATGTGTAACTAGCCGTTAAACCTTTAGGTTATCCTTAGAGGACGAGTTTTGTTTCATGAGAGTTTTCAGTAGATTACACCCACAAAATCCATAAAGAAAGAGAAACAAAGTGTTAGTATTTTCAAAAAGCATTTTGAAAAGAGAGAAAATATTTAAAGTATATTAACAATCATAGCTCGAGACATTGAAACGTAAGAGTTGTGCAGTCATATAGAAATATCCATCACACTTAATGCATCTTCTAACTAGCAATCTACTAGATCGAAAGATTGTAAATTCTAAATTTAGAAGGCAGAATTGGTATTATTTGAGAGAAAATACTAATTAGGCTAGGAAATTCTGATTGTTAGCATGATTAGGATGAATTAGAACAAGTATAGTATTTTATCTGATTACAATTACCGAAATCATTATCCTATTTCTTTTCATATATAAAACAACTCATTTTAGTAGTAGTTTATTCACAATATCTTCTAACTTAATTGATTATTCAAATAAAATTAGGGAAAATTAGTTGATAATTGAAATTACAATCCTCGTGGGACGATACTTTAATTCACTTTATATTACTTGTTAACGATGGTACAGTTGTCATTCGATTCACATCACTTGTTCTATTCCTTCATTCATCTTCAATCATTATGTTAGAAATTTATATGTTATATTGCAGTGATGTTGATTCTTCATAGTGATTATATAGTTTGTTCAGATTACTTAGGCTTAGCATGTATATTTGGAGAATTCTCCTCGCGTATTTGCATCGCCGACTCTCATCGTATAATGCCTCGATCCCAGGGATACGGAGATGCTACAGCGACGCACATACACTAGGCGAAAATACTCCCACATACGTATGCTAAGCCTCAGTACAAAGAAAAAATATAATATACACAATAATTTTAGTATTAAATAAGTATAATAATACCTGCAATAGGGGGTCAGTGATCATTATAGATATGGAAATGGGAATAAATAAGAAAATAGAACTATTATAAAATAAGACCTATGAAAAGTATAGATGACGATTCTCCTATATATATATCCCGTGAAATGTCTGATACTATGATATCTCGGATCTCCAACCTGGGCAAACAAACCCAGGATCATCAGAAAGCGACCTAGTGAGTAATAAAATGAAGGAAGCAGTAATATATTACTATAATACAATCATGATAATAATATATAATACATGGGTAATTACCGGTGATACAATATAATAATAATAATAGGGAGAAATAATTGTAGGTTCACCTAGAGGGGGGGTGAATAGGTGAAGGCTAATCTAATGGTCACTTAATGCCTAAATGATGCCAATAATGCGGAAGCTAAAAACAATTATGACCTAATTAAACTTCTTACACTAAAACACCACGTATAACCAAGTGTTGCCGAATTTCCCGTGAAGGGCTCTGGACAAACTCCTCTAGATTCCCCTTGAATGGGTTGAGGTGCCGCGTTGGCTCTTTTGGTTGAATACAAGTGTTAGCAACAATCCACGCAAGTATATATATCAATATGAGCACAAGGAATATATCATGCATATAAAGGTAAAGACAAGATAAGTAATGCAAGATATAAACAAGGAGATAGAGAGAGAGAAATGGCAATCGCAAACACAAGGGTATGTTTCGAGGTTCGAGCACACTTGCTCTACAACCCCGCCTTCGACACACGAAGGATTTCCACTATGCAAGATCCCAATGGATCTCTCCTCGGTGCCGCAACACCTACAAGCCCTCGGACTCCCTAGTCCCGTACACACCGCAAGCCCACCGGCTCGCCGAGGCCGCACCTCAATCAACAAGAGTTCGCACCCGAACTCAAAACACCAAGTCCACACTAGGACCCGAAACAATCACGAGCACACTTGCCCGTCTCCTCAAGGAACAAAGAAAAGATCTTTGGTGATCACAACACTTTGATCACCTAAAAGTAATCTCACTACAACACACCTATAGGATGAATAATCAATGGATAGCTCAAGTGTGGTGTGAGAAAAACAAGGATGAAAGCTATGGTGAAAAACTCAAGAAATCTCTTTTAACACACTCTAAATAAAACTCCCTTTAGATTGGAAGTATTAGCTCTCTATTTTGTGGAGAAAAACTCTTCTGAAAGTATAGGAAAAACTGGCTCTAAGGGTCTCCAAAATCTAGCTCAAAACAATGACCAAACCCCCAAATTTATAGGCCAGAAAAATATAGCCGTTGGGGTCTGTCAGAGCTGCCGGTCGACCGGTCCGGTCGACCGCTAACGGTCGGATTTCTGACCGTTGCAGCTACGGTCGACCGGCCCGGTCGACCCAAACAAACAAAGAGCACTGCTCTCTGTCCGGTCGACCGGTCCGGTCGACCGTCTCAGGGTTTCCAAACGTGCACAGTTTTGTGCACGTCGGTCGACCGGCCCGGTCGACCGGACTTCAGCCAAGTCGACTAATAAACTGACTTAGTCGACTGGTTGAGTCTGGAACTGAAAACTGGGCTAGAAAACTAAGTCTTTTTGATTAAAATAAAATCCCATAAATACTTAAAAAATCTACAAAAATAGTTTAACCAATATACTTTGATATACAAACATGCTTGCACAAAATCAAGGCATGTTATAAAAAATTGGACTATTTTTGTAACTTGGAAATATTTGGCTCATGATAAAAACTGTTTTTCCAAAACAATATATTTCTAAAACATGTTTTTCCAAATCTTCATTAAATACAAAAACAAGATATACTTTTAAAGCATAGTGTGTATGGATATGATCCACTACACAATCAAGAAGAAATATCTATGTTTTTGACATTAAGCTCTAAACAAGGTTTTGGTTGAAACATATAACTTTGAATACCAAAAACCAAAACTATGTTTTTCCAAATGAAAAATCTTTTCTAAACCAAAAAATTTTTTATGAAAACAATTCTATCAAGAGTGTGTGTGTATATGTACTTGAGCAATCCACCAACTATCTATCCTTTACTTTTTTACCTAAACAAAAACAAAATCTTATACCTAGACACAAGTCTTCATCTTCTTGAAGTCTTCACTTGAAGGCTTCTCATCTTCTTGACTTGGTCCAAGCTTGATCCAAAAGCTCTTTGGATCACACCGTGCTAGCTCCAAATCTTGACTTTTTATCCTTTGTTGAGCTATGCACCTACTAAGATCTTGATAATGAATCTGTCACTAATTAAACACAAGATCATTAGTAAACATAACTACATGAGTTGATCATCATCAAAACTAGGGTGATAGGCCTTTGGGCCAACAATCTCCCCCTTTTTGATGATGACAAAACTCATGGAGTTATATATGCATGGATTAAAGTAAAGCTCCAAGGAGCTCCCCCTTAACTCATGCATAGACATAAATAATAAGATATGACAATGACGCTCCTAATATGTATGCAATGTATGGAGATGAAACATGAAATCCTTTTTTTCCTAGTTGCAATACAAAACATATATGCATAAACATAAAATCTTTTAATAAAAACATGCATATATAGCAAATACCTCTCCCCCTTTTTGTCAATCATCAACAAGGGGTTTAAGGTAAAACAAAATCAAACAAATTTTTCTCCCCCTTTTTGTCATAAACAAAGAGATCAAGAAGGGGTTAAAACAAATCAATCAATAAAGATTTATATGCGATATACATTCATGAAGAGGAAGACGCTAAGTTAGCTTCCCTACACATATACATTACATGAAAGAGAGATGACACGCCCTAATTCACATAACGCATATTATGTAATGCATAAGAGGAGATGTGAAGCTCCCCCTACACATGTATATCATATAAAAAGGGTTGTCAAGCTTCTCAATTTATAATATACTCAACATGAATCTATATGTAAGATAGATGTTAAGCTCTCCTTGCATATAGGAAATACATATCAAAAATTTTTTGAGTTTTTCTAACTTTTCTTAAACAAATTTTGAAAGGTATCAGAGCTTTCGTAAAACAAACAAATTTTAAGATACCAATTGAAATCATTTTTGTAAAACATATTGATACCAATTGACATTTAACAAATATGAAGTTGAAGCATATTGATACCAATAGTAAACATAATGATCAAAAAAAATTTAATTTTCATCATAAACTTTGTGTTTTTAGAAATGAGAACCAATTGAAAGTTAAACACATGAAAATCATATATATGTATGAAATGAGTATGCCAAGTGAAATTGATACATACATATATAAGAAAACAAAATGTGAGTATACACAAAATAAGTTCATATTGATACCAATTGAAACGATTCAAAGATACCAATAGACATAACAATAAGATCAAGTGTATATCTCATAACCTACCACCCTTCATATGCACAAGGTAAAAGATTTTTACTATAAAGCATACTTGAGCATAATCGCCCATCCATCCTCCCATAGATGGTAGGGTTTTCAAAAATAGATTTGAAAATATTTAGCATTGAAAATCACTACCAAATGAAGAACAAGTAACTAGTTAAAATAATTTTTGACAAACTAGTTAAGAATCCTTCAAGTAAGGAATAAGGTAAAGATATTTCTCATGAAACACAAGTAAATCACATGGCACTAAAACACTCTAATATCCATAAAGTCCATAAATTTTCAAAAGAGGTGAGTGCACTAGTGTTATGTGGAACATGGTATCATGAAAATGTCAATAAAGCTTAATATTTCTTTAAATCAAAAATTTAAAGCATGAAAATCATCACAAATTTTTTCATTCATTTTTTTTTAAAAATATTTCAAGGTATATGTATGTTTTGACAACACAAGAAGTATACATCATATCCCTTAAACACAATTGAGTCCATATAAATAGATTTGCATTAAAAGCAAATGACTCAAGAGGTATACATGTATATCTTAAAGTTTGGCAAAATACACATATACATGAAATGAAAAACACATGATCATAAATCAAATCCAAAAAGTGGGAATACAAGTTTAAAGATGTATGGATCATCAAAACTAGACTATGCTAGCACATCTAATAGGCACAAATAAGCAATCAACCCGATCATATATAGATTTATTTGTGACCTACAAAATGTTCAAGTATAAATTCTAGTGTTGATAAAAACTAACATTTAAACTAATATTCAATACATGAAGCATCAAATCTTGAGAAAATTAGAATCATGTGTCAATCTCAAAAAAACTATTTGAAGAATAAATAACTAGTATAAATTGTTTTTGAAAAACTAGTTAAAGATCCTTCAAATATATCAAATCTTATATTTTTCATAAAACACAACAAGATACACAAAAATTTAAGCACTCATGATCTATAAGGCTCAAAATGATTTTATCACAAGTGTGAGTGTTAAACGATCATGTAAATAGCATTTTTATGAAAATAGTCAATGAAGCTCAAAAAGATCATAAGTCACATTTTTAACAAAAACACGAAAAATCATTTTTCATCAAAATATTAATCTTCATGGTATATGTATGATTAATCCAATCCTAACAATACACATACATATCCCAAATCTAAAAGAGTCTATCAAATGTATTTGCATGAAGGCAAGTGACTCACGGGTATACATGTATATTTATTAGATTTGAATTAAAATTACATATACATGAAGTAAAATCACAAAATAGGCATAACAAGTATAAATGAAAGAATCATCAAAACTAGCCTATACATGTGCATAAAGTGGGTACAAATGAGCATGAAGTACAAATCATATATGAATCAATTTGTTCTCACTATTTGTACATGTATAAATGCAAGTTTTGATAACAACTACATTTAAACTAGTATATACCACATGAAGCGCACAAAATATGAACATGCTATATGATATATGAAATTAAAAGCATGTACATAAAAAATAGGAGTTTAGAGATTGTTACCAACTCCAAAGCTCCAAATATGGTGATTGTCCCACCAAGCCTCCTTGATAGCGATGCGTCTAAAATGTGTCCATCTAATCCATGCGCATCCACTACCAAGGCACCGATTCTCTCACGTTTTGTGAGAGCCCTCACCTACATCAAAAGCAAATGGTGGGGGTTTTGGTACCCATATTTTCTTGTTGGGTCCACGGGGTTAGCTTTGTGTTGAGGAACCCAAAATCTTTTATTTTTAGCAAAATTAAAATGATCTAACCTATCATAACAAAATTTTGCTAAATGGCCTTTGCGGCCACAATGTGTACATATGTACACCTTAGTATGCTTATGTATAGGAGTGTGATCATGTTGTGCAAGCAAATGCATGGTTATGATGTGCATGAGTATGTGGAGTTTGTTTCTTTGAAAACATTGACTCCAACCTAGAATGATTGAAAGCACAAGAGTTCAAAGTTGAACTCAAACCATCCATTTTATTTTTCAAAACTTTTATCTCATTAGTGGTGGCATGTAAAACATGATGAGATAAAGAATCATTTTTCTTTATCTTTTGTGAAACAAAATCCTTTTCTTTTTCAACAAATTTTCTTTTCAAAGTAATATTTTCTTGAAAAACAACTTCCTTTTGTTTTTCCACCAAATCAACTTTATTTTTCAAAATAGAGTTTCCTTCACATAAATCATTCAATTTTGCAAGCAAGGAAACATTCTCATTTTTTAAATCTTTATTTTCTTTTTCAAAGCATGCAAACTTATTTTTAAATGAATCTTTTCATTAAGCATGGCATCAAAATTCTTTTTCACACTATTATTTTCTTTTTCTAAACATGCAATGTTAGATTTAAATGAATCTTGTTCTATATGCATGCAAGCAATGTCCTTTTTCAAATTTTTATTTTCTTTCTTAAGCATGTCATATTTTTCAAGAATTGTTTGGCAAAATGAAGTGAGCTCATCATATGACATGTCCTCATCATCGGATTCGGAGTTTACCTCAAGGGGTTATCCCCTTGGACCATATAGCATACGTTGGAGATGTCGCTTCCAACGTCCGAATCGCTCCCCGCATAGTATAGATCCTTTTCGCCAAGAGAGGTGATGATGTTCCAAGCTATAAAAGCCGATACATTAGAAACCCTAGATAAATAATCATCATTTAGGGTTGATTTGATAGCATGAAGGGCTTTTGCATTAGCCTCAAAATTCTTACCATCTAAACAATATGCATTATTAGTAGTGGCAAGATAAACATGATAACCTAGGGCTTTGAGGTACAAGGACATCTTCACCTTCCATATATGGATGTTAACAATGTCAAACATGGGTGGTGACATGAAGTCCATGGTGTGTGTACAAATCTTGTGATTAGCCTAAAAATGAGGATCTTTAACTCTAGGTTGTTAGACCCAAATCAGAGTACCAAGCTCTGATACCATTGTAGGTTCACCGAGAGGGGGGGTGAATAGGTGAAGGCTAATCTAATGGTCATTTAATGCCTAAATGATGCCAATAATGCGGAAGCTAAAAACAATTATGACCTAATTAAACTTCTTACACTAAAACACCACGTATAACCAAGAGTGTTGCCGAATTCCCCGTGAAGGGCTCTGGACAAACTCCTCTAGATTCCCCTTGAATGGGTTGAGGTGCCGCGTTGGCTCTCTTGGTTGAATACAAGTGTTAGCAACAATCCCACGCAAGTATATATATCAATATGAGCACAAGGAATATATCATGCATATAAAGGTAAAGACAAGATAAGTAATGCAAGATATAAACAAGGAGATAGAGAGAGAGAGAGAGAGAAATGGCAATCGCAAACACAAGGGTATGTTTTGAGGTTCGAGCACACTTGCTCTACATCCCCGCCTTCGACACACGAAGGATTTCCACTATGCAAGATCCCAATGGATCTCTCCTCGGTGCTGCAACACCTACAAGCCCTCGGACTCCCTAGTCCCGTACACACCGCAAGCCCACCGGCTCGCCGAGGCCGTACCTCAATCAACAAGAGTTCGCACCCGAACTCAAAACACCAAGTCCACACTAGGACCCGAAACAATCACGAGCACACTTGCCCGTCTCCTCAAGGAACAAAGAAAAGATCTTTGGTGATCACAACATGATAGCAGTGAAAAATTGCATAATTGTCATCATATTTACCATCACATTCGCACATTTATTCATATTATAATGCACATTTACTAATATTTTGTTATTTAATATGTGCAGGCCTCGAATTATTATTTTAATAGTAAATAAAGCTTAAAGAGCCCAAAAGCCCAGATCCAAGCCCATGTTTGAAGCCCAGGTGAAAAAGCGCAAATACAAAGAGTCAAAATGCAAATACAAGGGCTAAAAGTTGCAAATATCAAAGATGAGGGAAGGATAGACTTCTACCCAACCCTAAACACTTGCAGGATGAGGATAAAAGCCCAAAATTCGTGGATAGAAGATTTGGGATATTTGAAATCAAGGTAACTTGATTACTAAGTTATCTCGAAATCTCAAGATGGAGAGCCAGGATCACACTTCCAGAAGCAAAAGCCCACATGGACGGACCAGGAGAGGCCACGCGCCAAAGCGCGTGGCCAGAAGCCACAAAAGTGCCGCGGAACCGCCGCAAATCCGCGGCACTTTGATCTCATCCAGATCCCAAATTTCGTGGGCAGGTTTATCAGGGACTCCTCGACCTTCTGCACTATAAATATCCGTGCAGTCGCAACAGGGAGGGGCATGCAGAGACGATTAGGGTTTTCTTTAGCCACTTTTATTCAAAGTTGTAATTTTTATTTTCATGCTCGTTGTGGAAGAAGAAGGAGCTTTGTAATTGGAGATCTCATCTGCAATAAAGGTTACTTTCTTTTGCACATTTAATTCTTGCTATTTTATTTTATTTTCTCTGTGTTTATTCGCTTCAGTTTTCATCTGTGATCTCGTGTTTTCTTTCTTCTTCTTTTCTTCTAATTAAAATAAAAAAAAAGAATTAAAAAAAATAAATAATTTGAAAAAGAAAAAAAAATGATGTCCAACTAATTCTTTGTATGGTTTGCTGATCACTTAAGCAACCCTAGGGCAAGTAGGATTTGAATCGATTGATGACCATCCATCAGAAACCCTAGGTTTAATAATTGTTTTTCTTGAAGATAAAACTGATAACTAGATCTATTAATCTAGGTTGCACAATTAAAGGACTCATCATGACTTCATGCTTAAGAACTAGGACGGCCTAAAGTTAAGATTAATCTTTTCTTAAGCTGTACTTAGATGTTAGGATGAAACTTGTTTAGTTTTTAATAATGGAACTTAGTTATAATCTAGTATCGTATTTTCTTACTTGAATCACTCTTAATAACCTAGGGTAAATCACATTTATCTCAAGATGAAATTCAACATCCAAGACTTGCATAGTGGGTTGTGGTAGTAGATCAGTAAAACCATGCTTCTTAATCCATATTCTCTTCAAATCTAATCTCTTCTGTGTTTACTCAAAGCATACCGAGGAATCTGCCGCAAAAGCTTGCATCGCATCCTTCCCTGAGGATCACGACCCGCTCGAGCCCTTGCTACAGCGGATTCGCATTGAGACTAAGAAAATCTGAACTCTATTTCAATTATCTAAATCTCGATCAAAATTTTGGCGCCGTTGCCGGGGAAGGAACGGCACGATTTCCTCGATCTAACTATTTCTTTTCTTTCTGTTGCAGGTACAGAGAATAGGATACAGAAACAGAGCAGCAGAAATTACATATTGCAACCCTGTGCCTCTGTCCTAGAAGGCAGAGCACTTGGGCCTACTCCTTTGCCGCAGAAACGCGGCAAGAGTAGTTAACTACTCACAGAAATTTCTGCAGGTTGCTCTGCAGTACAAAATTCTATTTTCTGTTGTGTTGTTACCTCTCTGTGATCACTCTGCAACTGCTAATAAATAACATTAACCCATTTGTTGAAAATAAAAAAAATTTTTTTTTTAGACTCTTGCATTTAGGGCACGTGTCTATTTACATTTTTTTTAATTCTGTTGAAGAGTGCTGGCGACAAGGTACGTTTGCATAGCATATAGATTAGGAAACACTCTTGGTTGTTTACTGCTTTCTTGAGTGATTACTTTTCTACCGCTTTACACGTACACTAATTCATCTTAAGGGCATAACCCATAAGCAAGATAAGGTGGGGATTTCATCACCCTTCCTTGGCCCACAAATCATATCCGTCACACTCACAACCCTAACCTTAAGTGAAATTTGACTAGACGTTGGCCCTAGGTTAACTCGGACTCAATAGGAGATTGACCGAAGGAGGAAAATTGTTCGAAATTAACTCTTGTCAAATCGGTGTCTAGGCAGGGGATTGAGGGCCGAAAGCCCGAAGAACGGTGGTTATTTAATTAAGGAACGTCTCTGACGGAAAACCTCCCACCGGTCTTGCCACCTACCTGGCCGATTAGCTTGTGGTTAACGTCGACAGTAGACCTCCTAAGGACAGTCTAAAGTTAGGAGTCGTCTAGGTCAAGGCTTACCTTAGACTAGGACTTTTGATTGTTTTTCTTTTTTGATTGATTGGGTGAACTTGTTTGCTGATTGTGCATGACCGCTTGGTCGAGAGACCCACTTACATCCAGGCTAACTAGAACTAGTTCACCACCCGAGCTCAAGCCCGACTCACACATGGCACAACCACAGTCACTCCAAGATAGGTTCTATCCTATTAGAACCTCTCTTCCTTCTTGCATCCAGCTCACTATCGAAAGTGTTGACCCATATGAACTCAAGCCACAATACATCAACACTCTTTCCAAATTTCATGGACTTGAATCTGAGGATGCATACTTCTTCATAAGGGAATTTGAAGAAGTATGTCAAATGATGAATATGCCTAAGTTAGGAGACGATGCTATCAAACTTAGGTTTATCCCCTTTGCTTTGAAGGATTTAGCAAAGAAATGGCTCTACAGTCTAGAGGCCGGTTCTATATCTTCTTGGGATAATTTTGTTAAGGCATTCTTAAAGAAATTTTATCCTGTTCACAAGACTGCATTGATTAGGAAGAATATCCTACAGTTTAAGCAGACAGCCAATGAGCCCTTTTGGAAATACTTCGAACGTTTCAAGGACCTCCTTGCCCAATGCCCTCACCATGGGATAGAGAAATGGCGATTATGCCAAGTTCTATATGATGGATTAGAATATCAAACTAAAACGTTGTTAGAATCCATGTGCCAAGGAGGATTTCTGAAAAAGGACGAAACTGATGGATGGAAATTGTATGAGGAATTAGCTGAAAATACCATCCAATGGGAACCTACTCCTGAAAAATCTAGGACTAATGACCCTACTTCTTCAAAAGGAGGTATCCATTCCATTGAGGCCAACATAGCAACCGATGCTAAGTTAGCTGCTGTTATGCGAAGACTAGAGGCTCTTGAAACTAAAGAGCCAGTCTCTGTGAACCAAGTCAGCCCAACAACTTCGGCGGGCTGTACTTATTGTCAAGATATGAACCATGTGTTCGGGGAATGTCCTGTTTTTATCGCGCATCAAAGCTTGCCCGAACATATGAGTGCGGCCTTCACAAGGCCCACCAACAATCCGCCCGCCAACAATCCATATTCGCCCACCTACAATCCCGGTTGGAGAAACCATCCCAATTTGTCTTGGGGCCAAAGTAACAATGATCAAAGTAGGCCCAAATTCTCCAACAATTTCCAAAATCCGCCCTATCAAAATCCTCCACCCTCTTTCCAATATTCACAAATGGAAACAAGGCTCTCCAATCTGGAAAGAAAGGTGGACACTATCGTTAAAAGCAATGACACGCTGGCTCAAGTCTTGACTAGGATAGAGATGCAAATGAATCAGCAAGAAAGGCAAAAGGGTACTCTACCTAGTCAACCATTCCCAAACCCTAGGAACTCTAGTCAAGCTCACTTGGCTGAAGAGAATCATATGAGTCAGTGCAATGCGATTCATACATTGCGGTCGGGAAAACAAGTTGATAACCAAGTATCAACACCATCAAGTTCTAAACAAGCATTCAGCTTGCCTGATCCCACTCCATCCCAACTTAATGCCAACAACACGAAAAAAGACAAGTCAGCCGAAGATATGCACAAGCCCATCGCACCTTACCCAAATAGGCTTAAAGATAAGCAATGTGCACAAATGGATAAGGTACGAGAGATTTTTATCAAGTCAAGATCAATATACCTCTTCTTGATGCAATTCAACAAGTCCCTAAGTATGCCAAGTTTATTAAGGACATGTGCACAAAGAAGAGAAAGACTAATGTGCCCAAGAAGGTTTTTCTAGCCACTAACATTAGTGAGCTATTGTCTAACCAGATCCCTGTCAAGTATAAGGACCCTGGTTGTCCCACCATCTCTTGCACAATAGGTCAAACTGCAATTAAGCATGCACTTCTTGATTTGGGAGCAAGTATCAACTTACTCCCCTTCTCAGTTTACCAACAACTTGGGTTGGGCGAACTTAGTCCGACTAAGGTTACAATCCAATTGGCTGACCGATCCATAAAAATTCCCAAAGGAGAAATTACCGATGTGCTCGTCCAAGTTGGGGAGTTTATCTACCCAGTAGATTTTGTTGTTCTGGAGACCGAACCTGTATCCACTCTTCGGTCTCAAACTCCCGTTATCCTAGGGCGTCCGTTCCTTGCAACTGCAAATGCGATCATAAATTGTAGGAATGGATCCATGAGGTTGACTTTTGGAAACATGACTAAAGAGGTCAATGTCTTCAACCTGGAAAACCAATCTCGTAAGATTAAAGACCAAACATTTGAGGTGAACTTCATCGAGAACATTTGTGAAAAAGAAAGTGAAAATGAGTCTCTATTTCTTGACAAGTTATTTGAGGATAAGTGCGATTTTAGTGATAAGATGACACATGTTGAGGATTATAATTTTAAAGTTCCATTTAAAAAACGAAGGTTTGATCTAAGTATCTTCAAAGAGCCAAGCACTGAAATATCGCATGAGAATATAGTTCAAGAAACTCCGATTGACTTAACTTTCGAAAGTCTCTTTGAAGAAGAACTCCTATGTTTAGATACACCGATTAAGGAGATGTTGGTTAATTATTCACTTCTAGGGAAAAGTGTTGATTTAAGTTTTGAGGAGATGTACGGAACTGAGCTAGAATTTCTCGGCAAGGAAGTTCCAACTGAAAGGTGTGATGAATTTTTGAATAATGGAGGTGGACATATGATGAGGAAGAGCCTAAAGAAGATGAAACTGGGGGGAGAGAAAGTTAAAACAAAAATGTTGGTCTCCCCATTGTGCCTTATAAAGAGAACCCATTGGAATGATGGGAAACAAGCTAGAGGGATGAATCCTAAGCAGCTCTAGGTGAGAGTGATACATGTGTTGTACATATTATGGTATACTATTATTCTTTGCCTCTCTTTACATTTTTCTTCATGCATTCATGCATTTCATACATTGAGGACAATGCATGAGATAAGTGTGGGGGAGGGTTTACTAACATAGAAAAGATTAATTAATAAAAAAAAATATTTTTCTCTTTTTTTGTTCTAACATTTAAAAAAAAAATTTCTAACATTTAAAAAAAAAAAAAAAAAAAAACTTATAAAAAGGAAATATTTGACTTATTTTTTTTGAAAGAAATCTAAGTTTGTTTTAAGGATTAGGAAAATCATGATTAGGATTTCTAAAAACTTGGTCAAAATAAATAAATTGTTTATTTTTAGGTATAGGAGAGAAATTGAATAAATAATTAGTCTTGATTTTTACCTTAATGAAATGTGCATACCAAATGCATATCTAGGATTCTAAGACAAAGACCTTGTGCCTCATAAAAAAAAAAATAATAATAATAAAAAAAAAAGAAAAAAAAATCACCAATTAAGCTGATACATGTGCCTCAAGAAGCATAAGTATTCATGTCTAAAGGTGAGTAAATAAAATAAAGTCCTTAGTTTTGGGGCCTAGTTCACTCGAATTTGAGTCCGCGGGTGTTTTCTCACTTGGTGCCCTAAAGCCAACCGGTTTGGGAGTCATCGACTTTAAGTTCGTTACATGGGTGGATTAGAAAGCCTAAGAAGACTAAGAAATATAATATATGTATTAACACATCTAATAATCAATTAGTTAGGTATGAGGGCCTCAAGAAGCCTTGATACTTATACGAAAGAAAATTAGATGAGTTATACATGCCAAAAAAAAAAAATTATATATATATATATATATATTAACACATCTAATAGTCAATTAGTTAGGTATGAGGGCCTCAAGAAGCCTTGATACTTACACGAAAGAAAATTAGATGATGTTATAAAAATAATAAAGAGGCATGAGAGTCCAAGTTAAGGAATTCCTAGATTCACAAGGGTGCGTATGACTTTTGGTAACGAAAAAGACTATATTAGAACTTCAATTTTAATCCTTACCTAAAATGAATAAACAATTGACTTTATAAAGACCAGGTTTGAAGAATGAATAAAAATGATAATCCTAAAACTTATAGACTACTTAGTCTCTTCAAATATAATTCAAATATTTCCTTTTTATGGATTTTGTGGGTGTAATCCGCTGAAAACCCTCACGAGACAACACTCGTCCTCTAGGGTAACCTAGGGGTTTAACGGCTTGTTGCACATGCTAAGTGCAACCGTGATTCCTACGAAAGTGAGTTAGCTAGGTTAGATTTTTCTCTTTCTTTTGATTTTTACTCGAGGACGAGCAAAAAGATAAGTGTGGGGGTGTGATAGCAGTGAAAAATTGCATAATTGTCATCATATTTACCATCACATTCGCACATTTATTCATATTATAATGCACATTTACTAATATTTTGTTATTTAATATGTGCAGGCCTCGAATTATTATTTTAATAGTAAATAAAGCTTAAAGAGCCCAAAAGCCCAGATCCAAGCCCATGTTTGAAGCCCAGGTGAAAAAGCGCAAATACAAAGAGTCAAAATGCAAATACAAGGGCTAAAAGTTGCAAATATCAAAGATGAGGGAAGGATAGACTTCTACCCAACCCTAAACACTTGCAGGATGAGGATAAAAGCCCAAAATTCGTGGATAGAAGATTTGGGATATTTGAAATCAAGGTAACTTGATTACTAAGTTATCTCGAAATCCCAAGATGGAGAGCCAGGATCACACTTCCAGAAGCAAAAGCCCACATGGACGGACCAGGAGAGGCCACGCGCCAAAGCGCGTGGCCAGAAGCCACAAAAGTGCCGCGGAACCGCCGCAAATCCGCGGCACTTTGATCTCATCCAGATCCCAAATTTCGTGGGCAGGTTTATTAGGGACTCCTCGACCTTCTGCACTATAAATATCCGTGCAGTCGCAACAGGGAGGAGCATGCAGAGACGATTAGGGTTTTCTTTAGCCACTTTTATTCAAAGTTGTAATTTTTATTTTCATGCTCGTTGTGGAAGAAGAAGGAGCTTTGTAATTGGAGATCTCATCTGCAATAAAGGTTACTTTCTTTTGCACATTTAATTCTTGCTATTTTATTTTATTTTCTCTGTATTTATTCGCTTCGGTTTTCATCTGTGATCTCGTGTTTTCTTCTCTTCTTTTTTCTTCTAATTAAAAATAAAAAAAAAAAAATAAAAAAAAATAAATAATTTGAAAAAGAAAAAAAATGATGTCCAACTAATTCTTTGTATGGTTTGCTGATCACTTAAGCAACCCTAGGGCAAGTAGGATTTGAATCGATTGATGACCATCCATCAGAAACCCTAGGTTTAATAATTGTTTTTCTTGAAGATAAAACTGATAACTAGATCTATTAATCTAGGTTGCACAATTAAAGGACTCATCATGACTTCATGCTTAAGAACTAGGACGGCCTAAAGTTAAGATTAATCTTTTCTTAAGCTGTACTTAGATGTTAGGATGAAACTTGTTTAGTTTTTAATAATGGAACTTAGTTATAATCTAGTATCGTATTTTCTTACTTGAATCACTCTTAATAACCTAGGGTAAATCACATTTATCTCAAGATGAAATTCAACATCCAAGACTTGCATAGTGGGTTGTGGTAGTAGATCAGTAAAACCATGCTTCTTAATCCATATTCTCTTCAAATCTAATCTCTTCTGTGTTTACTCAAAGCATACCGAGGAATCTGCCGCAAAAGCTTGCATCGCATCCTTCCCTGAGGATCACGACCCGCTCGAGCCCTTGCTACAGCGGATTCGCATTGAGACTAAGAAAATCTGAACTCTATTTCAATTATCTAAATCTCGATCACAACACTTTGATCAGCTAAAAGCAATCTCACTACAACACACCTATAGGATGAATAATCAATGGATAGCTCAAGTGTGGTGTGAGAAAAACAAGGATGAAAGTTATGGTGAAAAACTCAAGAAATCTCTTTTAACACACTCTAAATAAAACTCCCTTTAGATTGGAAGTATTAGCTCTCTATTTTGTGGAGAAAAACTCTTCTGAAAGCATAGGAAAAACTGGCTCTAAGGGTCTCCAAAATCTTAGCTCAAAACAATGACCAAACCCCCAAATTTATAGGCCAGAAAAATATAGCCGTTGGGGTCTGTCAGAGCTGCCGGTCGACCGGTCCGGTCGACCGCTAACGGTCGGATTTCTGACCGTTGCAGCTACGGTCGACCGGTCCGGTCGACCCAAACAAACAGAGAGCACTGCTCTCTGTCCGGTCGACCGGTTCCGGTCGACCGTCTCAGGGTTTCCAAACGTGCACAGTTTTGTGCACGTCGGTCGACCGGCCCGGTCGACCGGACTTCAGCCAAGTCGACTAATAAACTGACTTAGTCGACTGGTTGAGTCTGGAACTGAAAACTGGGCTAGAAAACTAAGTCTTTTTGATTAAAATAAAATCCCATAAATACTTAGAAAATCTAGAAAAATAGTTTAACCAATATACTTTGATATACAAACATGCTTGCACAAAATCAAGGCATGTTATAAAAAATTGGACTATTTTTGTAACTTGAAAATATTTGGCTCATGATAAAAACTGTTTTTTCAAAATAATATATTTCTAAAACATGTTTTTCCAAATCTTCATTAAATACAAAAACAAGATATACTTTTAAAGCATAGTGTGTATGGATATGATCCACTACACAATCAAGAAAAAATATCTATGTTTTTGACATTAAGCTCTAAACAAGGTTTTGGTTGAAACATATAACTTTGAATACCAAAAACCAAAACTATGTTTTTCCAAAATGAAAAATCTTTTCTAAACCAAAAAATCTTTTATGAAAACAATTCTATCAAGCGTGTGTGTGTATATGTACTTGAGCAATCCACCAACTATCTATCCTTTACATTTTTACCTAAAACAAAAACAAAATCTTATACCTAGACACAAGTCTTCATCTTCTTGAAGTCTTCACTTGAAGGCTTCTCATCTTCTTGACTTGGTCCAAGCTTGATCCAAAAGCTCTTTGGATCACACCGTGCTAGCTCCAAATCTTGACTTTTTATCCTTTGTTGAGCTATGCACCTACTAAGATCTTGATAATGAATCTGTCACTAATTAAACACAAGATCATTAGTAAACATAACTACATGAGTTGATCATCATCAAAACTAGGGTGATAGGCCTTTGGGCCAACAATAATGTCATATTTAGCATGTTACAACAGTAGTACTACCACATTATTACCTAATATAATATCAGTAATATTAATTAACATGTCCGGGCTGTGTCACCAACAACATATGTTTACAGTGAATAACTAAGATAATATGTAAGTCATTTTGGGGGATTATTTTTCTATATCCTTTATATATTATTGTAAATATATGTGGTATGATACAATGTTGAGTAATTTCCTAATCAAATCAATATGTTTAAATGATAGGTAGCAGTGATACATGTATCTAATAGTAACAACAATAAGATATTGTCGTGATGAAGTCGAATATGTAGATATGAAGTACGTAGAGTAACCTTCTACAATATTATACTTATACAATAATAGTGTGTCTACTCAGTATACATGAAACAAATAATATCTGAAATGCAGAATATCCATGTACATGATAGTGTCTGTAGAAAATATAGGAAGTGCAAAATATACATGTGACATAGCAATGGATAAGACGTCAGAAAATATATAACAAGTATAATCACATAATATGCATGTATTGGTGCATAACACACATATGACATAATGGTGGATAAGATATTATAAAGTGTAACAAGTATAAATGAAATGACTCCGTTTTCACGTATTTTGAAAAGCGGCGAGTGACACACTCTCTTTTCTATCTTTCCTCTCTCCTCCCTCCTCCATCCACTTGGCCGACGATCCACTAGCACCCTACTCTGGCACACCCTCCTGCGACTTACGTCGGTGAAACCAAGCCGGTGGCAGCCTACCCGCTCCCCTCCTCTTTCAAACTCCACCACATCCACCACCTCCATCTTCTTCAAGATCCCCTACCACCACCCACTTCTCCTCTTAAATTCCTCCACCACCACCAACATCACCATCTTCCTCCCAACTCTGGTGACCCCATGGCCGGCGTCTAACCCCGATGGCTACCCCATATCCCCTCTTCATCGCCATCTTCCCCAGTCTCCACCACCTCCTTCAATTTCACTAAAAACCCACCTCCATCTCCATATTTTTCTTCTACAAAACTAATCATCACCACCACCAAATTTCCTCCTTCTTCTCCTAATCTCAAACTCCAACCACCTCTTCCTTATCTCATCACTCCCAATTTTGTCATTACTTCTCCAATTTCCACCACCATCATCACATCCTATCTCCACCATCAAAATTAACCATTAACATCACCTCTCCCTCCTTCCTCGTCCCCTACTCGATCGGCTCCACCAGTGGTCAGCCAAGCCCTAGCCGTGAGCCAGGAAGGCCACGGCCTCCAGGCCGTTGCCTGCTGCTGTTGATTTCCCTCTATCCCCTTTGTTGTTTCTCTCTCTTGCAACTCTATCTAAATATATATTATATTATATTATATTATATTTGAATGCATATTCTTGTTTGTAATTGGAGTTCTGAGAATTATGGTGTATTTCAATATTTTAGTCGAGTGTTCTCACCTTATTTAGGTACCTCATTTCGATAGGCATTTTGTATTTATAATGTATTTGGACCATTTTATTTGTATATGTGGACTCATGTATTTGTACCGGTCCAGTGTATTATAATGGTGTGGGTGTAAACTCATATTTCATGGACACGTGTATTCATACCAGTGTTGTGCTTGTATCAGTGTGGGTGTGTACAAGTATTTTGTGGATGATTGAAGTTGGAAGCTGCACACAGAAAATACAGAATCTCAGAGTAACAGAGAACAGAAGTGCGCCAAGTTCTCAATACTACCACTATAATAAGTGGTTATGCGGATCGTGATCCACAAGGAGAGACTAGCGATGGAAACTTTTTGTAAGTTCTCTTCAGTTCACAAAAAATAGTTAAAGTTCTTCTTTCAGTTCTTTAAAAGAAAAGGAAAATAAATTATGTTAAATTGTTAAAAAAGCGGTAGGTGGTAGATTAAGAAGGTGAAGAAAAATAAAAAATGATTTTGTACAAAGAAAGTGAAAAATAATGATTAGAATTGAGAGATGGTGATATTGGTGATCTAAACTAAAAGTTAAAAAAAAAGTTAAACCTTAAAAAAAACTTGCTTACCTCTTCGGTGCCTGCTTACCTTTCACTCGTATTGACGATGTACCTTTGTTTAAAGGCAAGCAAAATATGACAAATAGGATCTTCCCCATTCCTGATTTACACTACGAAATGAAGGGTAAGCTATACTACCATAGGAATGATTATCCATCACCATAAGCCATTAATGACGCTTGTAAGGGAAAGACAACTTTAAAGCTATCAGAGTTATTTGGTTTCACAAACACAGAAAAGGAAAGTAAACAAAAACAAGAGTAAAGAAGAAAAGAAACTTCAATTTGATTTAAATAACAATGAAAGAAAAGTCTTACTACACTAGTGTCACTCTTAGTACAAATTTTGCTCTCATTCCTCCATGAAACTCTCCTCTCCATTTAATTACATAAATAAAATAAAAATTACATAAAAGAAAATAAAAAAAACCTTAGTTACAAACTACAAAATAGCCTAACTTCTACTCTCTATTTTTTCGTCCCTCAGCCTCTGATGTGTGGGGTATTTGTAGGGTAAAAAAGGATAGGGAAGACGAGTTGAGAGATGGGGGAGCTGGCTATTTCTGAATTTGAATCCTCTCCTTATCTCCAAACTTGATTTGATTTATTAAAAAATTTATGTGAAAATTCAATTCTGATTTGCAGCTTGTTAGTGTATTTATTGCTGAATATCACTTATCAAACAATAGAATTGTAACACTTTAAGTCTTCTTTATGGATCATTTTGAATTATTAGATTTGTGTTTCGCTAATGAAAGTTATAATTAAAATCTAAAAGTGTTTGGTCTAAATCTGAATCTAAATTGATTTAAAACTCCGAATTTACTTGAATTTTCCTCCTTATCTCCAAATATGATTAATTCATCTCATCTGTTGATCTTCTGTCTATCTATTTATCCTCTTAGATTTTCATTCTATCTTCTAGAATTGATAAGATATCCATTTATCTTTAGCGAAATTGACAGGGTCTTCAAACAATCAATTTTTTCGTTGAAATTAGATGATATTATCTTATCTGATATATCTAGTTTTCAGATAAATAGCTTCTAGATCCTTTAGATTTGAATTGATCCCCTTAATTTGCTTGATCTTCTAAATTATTTGGATTTAATTTGATAAATCTGTTAGTCTTTTCATTTTCTTTGTTAATTACACTGTATGCCACTGAACATGAAAATACATTAAAAAGCAGAGTTTTATTTAAAAATAAATGAAAAAAATACGACATATGTGATACAAAATATGCAATGCACGTTCATAATCACGCCCCCACACTTATCTTTTGCTCGTTCTCGAGCAAAATAAAAAGTAGAGCTAATCTAACTCACTTTCGTAGGAATCACGGTTGCACTTAGCATATGCAACAAGCCGTTAAACCTTTAGGTTACCCCTCGAGGATGAGTTTTGTCTCATGAGAATTTTCAGTGGATTACACCCACAAAATCTATAAGACAAAGAGTTAGTATTTTCGAAAAGCATTTTGAAAAGAAAAATATTTGAACTATTATTGTAAGAGTTCAAGTAATCTATAAGTTATAGGATAACATAATTTTTCCTCCTAAACTTAATCTCTATTAAAAAACTTATTATCAATCAAGGTAAGGGATTAAACTTGTATTTCTCATCTAGTCTATTACTTTACCCTAAATCATATGCACCTTTGTGATCGTGAAATTTGACTCGGGATTCTTAAACTCTAACTCTTATGCCTTATTATTACTTTTTTATATTTTTGATGGTATTATTTCTTAGTTGTATTAGGCTTTCTAATCTGCCTATGTAACAAGTTTTTAGTCGGTGACATCTAAACCGAACAGTCTTAGGGCATCGGATGAGAAAATACCCCAAGAACTTAAGGACTCGAGCAAACAAGGCCACAAAATTAAGGATTTTATTACATGGATTGCATTTAGGTGTCAATACTTATGCTTTATGCGACACAAATATCCAGCTTAATCAGAGAATTTTGATATATATAATGTTTTTATATATAATTTTAATAAGGCATAAGAATTTTTGTTTTTGAACCATAAGTGTGTAAGTGTTATAAACTTACATATTTCATCAAGTAAAGATCAAGATTAAATTACTTTTTCAAGTTTTCTTTCTAACCCTAGAAATTATACAAATAATCTTATTTTGACCAAGTATAAGAAATCATAATTATGATTTTCTTATTTCTTAAAATTGACTTAATTTCTTATAAAAAATATGTTAAAATATTATTCCTCTTTTCAAAAGTTTTTAAACGCAAAGAAAATATTAATTTTTTTATTTTTTAAAATAAAAAGAAAACCTATATTATGTTTGAACCGTTCCTTACACCTATCTCATGCATTGTCCTCATTGAATGCATAAATACATGAAAAAGAAGAAAAGGAAGGAAAATATTATCTTTAGGTGGTGGTTCCGGGATTGGGCCAAGTTTTGTTACACAATTAAGATAATGTGGTGATTCACAGAACCCACCTTTATTGACCTTTTTTCTATTTACTTATTTACAGTCCCTAATATGAACTGGATCATAAAAGATCCTATCATAAAACTTATTCCCTTTACATGACCAGTCTTAAAAAATCATTGCGGAGTCATCATAGTCAATACCGGTGTCCAACAAAAGAATATGACTAGGTGGAATGGTTGACCTGGGCTCAAGAGTGATAGGTTTTGTAACCAACACTAACTCGAAAAAATTAACTTTGGGTTCAAGAGTCGATTATGATTCAAGAGTTAAGTCCAAATCAAATAATTAAAATTCATATTCATTTCCCATTAATGGAATGTGACTATTCAAAATTAGTGATTAAATTTCTAAATTTATGGTTATAGGAATAAATGTTGGCGCCAGAAATTTGTCCAAATTGGGTGAGGATACCGAAATCAACATAAATTCGAAGATGGAAACTGAATCACAAGGTTGGGGATCGGGGTCACATTCATATTCATATTCAATCTCATTGAATGGAAAACTTGCCAATTTGTCCAAAGTTTGGAATTGGTCAAGTTTAAATTTTTGTGATGAAATTGAGTCTTGATCGAAGCCTCCAAGACACCAAGATTCTTCGTTCCTATCAATATGGTTAGGAAAATCGGGAATGATCAAACATGTGTTAGGTAGAGTTTTCTCATTCTTATCTTTTACTATGTTGGTATAACAATTTATTTGTGCTTCTAGCCTATCGATAGATTGAAAAAAATTATTTTCGGACTGAATCAGGTTTTTAATACTCCTAACTGAGTCCATAGGTTCTTGGTCTTGTTGTGGGACCGGAAACATGGAGTAAGGATCTTGGACTTGGGAGTCTTGTAGGAATTCTGAGTCCATTATTTTTAGCTTTTTTTTTTCTTGAAACTCAATCATAGTTTTTATACTTTTCATAGCCTCAGATTTTTCTTCTATTGGTTGATCATGACTAGAAAAATTATAGGCTAAATGTTGGAAAGGGGTTGACAGTATGACTCAGGAGAATTGTATCCTCATTGACTCTGTGAAGAGTAGTGATGATTATTCCAGCCTTGTCCATAGTATTGAGACTGAGATATGTATTGATTCGAATAAGACTAATCCGGCACACTAGATTTGTTAAAAGTTATGATATGCCGGGTTGGTAATATCGGAGTCAAAAGAGATCGGGGTGCAATATAGATTATCATTAAAATTGAAAAAAATATTGTTATAAGCCATATCACACAAGAAATATCAAAAACAAATAAAAAAACAAACAAATACACAAAAGAGAAAAAACTAGCTTAAGTTAGGGTAGATCTTAGACCTAGGTGACTCTTAACTGGTTGACTATCCATGGGGAGTATATTGCAGAATCTGATCACAAGTTAATCAGCTAGGCAGGAAAAAGATTAGTGGAAGGTATCCGTGCCTAACCAACGGGCCTAATTATGTCAAATCACTATTCTTCGAGGTTTCACTTCATCAATCCCCAACCTTTGACACCAATTTGGAAAGAGTCAAATTCTAATCAACTTTCCCCTTAGGTGAGTCTCCTATTGAGTCTGAGATATCCCTATAGCCAACGTCTACTCAGTTTTCGTTAGGCTTGAGTTATTGAGTGAGGAGATTATTTGTGGGTTAAGCGAGGGTAATGACTTTTTCATCTTATCTTATTTATAGGACAAGCTCTTAAATCAATTTAGTGCAATGTGTACATGAAAAGCTAGCAATCTAAACAATTTAAAAGTGTTCCTATACTACATGTTATGCATATATACCATTACTTCATCACTCTTCAATAGTAATGTAAAATGTAAAAGAATTAGACACATACCTAAATACAAAGTCTAAATCATTTTAGCATTTAATAAACATCAATTAATTGCTGAAGTTAGAAAGTATGTACAGTAAGTTAAACAAGAAAATAAATAGCTGCGTAAATTTAGCTTTACAATTCAACCAACCTGCAAAAAAAATACAGGCTAGTAGTTCACTCAGATTGCCGTGTGAATACAGCAAATCTGAGGACTTCTGAGCTCTGCTTCTTGAGCAGAGTCCAGGGCCACTTATATGTTCAATGCAACAAAAATTTTCTTGTTATCTATCACTGTACACCAAGAATAAAGAAGAAAGTTAAAAAAATATATAATTTTAAAAGAGAATTACTTACCGTCCCTTTCCGGCAACGGCGCCAAAATTTGATTGAAGTTGAAACCTGTAGACAGAAAATACAGAATTTCAGGGATACAGAACAAAAGTGCGCAAGTTCTCAATACTACCGCTATAACAAGTGGCTATGCGGGTCATGATCCATAAGGAGAGACTAGCGATGGAAGCATTTTGTAAGTTCTCTTTAGTTCACAAAAAATAGTTAAAATTCTTCTTTCAGTTCTTTAAAAGAAAAGGAAAATAAGTTATGTTAAATTGTTAAAAAAAGTGGTAGATTGAGAAGGTAGAGAAAAAAATAAAATGATTTTGTATAAAGAAAATGAAAAATAATGAATAGAGTTAAGAGATGGTGATGTTTGTGATCTAAACTAAAAATTAAAAGAAATAAAGTTAAACCCTAAAAAATACTTAATTATCTCTTCGGCGTCTGCTTACTTTTGACTCGTATCGACGATATACCTTTGTTTGAAGGCGAGCGAAATATGAGAAATAGGATCTTCCCCATTCCTGATTTATACTACGAAATGAAGGGGTGAGCTATACTACCATAGGAATGGATATCCATCACCATAAGCCATCAACAACGCTTGCAAAGGTAAGCCAACTTCGAGGCTATCAGAATCATTTGGATTCACAAGCACATAAGAGGGAAGCAAACAAAAACAAGAATAAAGAAGAAAAGAAACTTCGATTTGATTCAAATAAAAATAAAAGAAAAGACTTACTTATATTGGTGTCACCTACACTACAAGTTTTGCTCTCATTCCTCTATGAAACTCTCCTCTCCTCTCAGTTACATAAACAAAACAAAAATTACATAAAAAAATAAAAACTAAGTTACAAACTACATAACTGTCTAACTTCTGCTCTCTGTTTTTCCATCCATTTGCCTTTGATGTGTGCGGTATTTTTAGGGTAGAAATGGATAAAGATGAGTGGAGAGATAGGGAGAGCTGGATATTTCTAAATTTGAATCCTTTCCTTATCTTCATACTTAATTTGATTTATCCAGAATTTTATGTGAAATTTAATTCTGATCGACAGCTTGTTGGCATGTTGATAGCTGAATATTACTTAATAAGTGATAAAATTAGAAATAGTGATCAACATAAAAATTGTAGCCCTTTAAGACATCTTTTCGGATCATTTTGAATCATCAGATTTGATTTTCTCTAGAGAACGCTATCATTAAAATACTAAAGAGTGTCCAGTCCAAATTCGAGACAAAATTGATTTAAAACTCTAAATTTACTTGAATTTTGTTGACACTCTAAAAAAGACAAGATTCCTGACTGGCCTGAACAATGTCTAAACTTGTTGACATTTACAAAAGACAAGTGGTAGACAAGCTAATGACTAGTTTTTACCCATCTCCGAGGGACAAATTAGCGACTTGGACTCTACTGATCCAGTGAAGCAGATAGTGAGCCCAGATTGTCTTTGAAGAGACCTAAGCAGGTCTAAGATGCTAGGTTAGCTCAATACTTAGCATCACATGAGCCCGAGGGGATAGCCTCACCTGAGAGGCTAAGTTTGCTAACTTCGCCTTGAAGACGTTCAAAGCTCTATTAGTGAGCTAACTTACAGTTTTGCCCGAAGTGCTCAGTTAACTCCGCAGAGAGTTAGGTTCGCTCAAAGCCACACGCAACCACGCAGAAGGATGTTCGGTAGCTTCGCCACAGACGTTTATCTAGCTCTACTGAAAAGCTTTCTTCTGAATTCGCCAGATGCTTCTTCCAGCTCCGCTGTAAGCTCGACGCAGCTCCGCTGTGGGTCTGTTATGGTCAACCTTTGACCAATTAAATCTCCAGATGAGATCAAATCTATTCAAGATCAAATCTAATCGAGATCAAATCTGAGATGAAATTTGACAGTTATTTACCATAATCTCTTGGCTCTCCTAAAACAAGTAAGAAGATTAGGGGAGATCTTTCAGTTATTTACAAAGAAACAAAACAGATCAGGAGATCGACGCTACCTGCTATTCCTAGCTTCGCAGAAGCTGATTCTAGCCTCGCGGCAAGGCTACTTTCTAGATTTAAATAGATTGACTCAATCTGTTTTCAGACTTTCAAGGGATGATTATACTCCTGCTCTCCCTATAAATAGCCCACCAGAGGCATACGAATGGACACACACGCACAGAGAGAGAGGCTGAAAAACAGAGAAAGATGGCTAAACAGAGACCTATTCTCTTGCTTCCAAGAATTTAAAGAACTGCTTCTCTAATCAGGGTGCTAATATCCTAAGATCTTCCTCCCTCTCAAGGAATCTCCAGACCAGGCGAGAAGGAATTCTCAAGTAGAGGAAGTTTTAACAAGAGGGTTCCACCAACCTTCTGTTCTCCGATTCCCTGAACTAGGCGAGAAGGGAATCCCATCGATCGCATCGTCAAAGAGATAAAGTTGTCGCGCGCGGACCAGGCTTCTACCGGCACACTTCTCCAGAATCTCAGAGGAGATCTACTTATAATCATTTTATTGCAAAAGAATTACTTGTAATTTAGCTCCTTGACCCCCTTTTTGTAAGTTTTCTCCCTTTCTAAAATCAATGGAAAACAAGATGGCGACTCCGCTGGGGATTGAATTCTCCACTGTTGAGAATTAAGTGTCTGTGACGAACAGACCTTCGGGTCTACTTTTAAATTCAAGGAAGCCGGTGTGGCCAGAGCCCCTCTGGCTAAATCTTCGAAGCAAGTCTCTGTGGAGACAGATGAGGCTCTCTGCGAGCCTACCATGGTCTTCTGGCGTAACAAGAAAGCGGGCCCGCAATGCAAGGGTCAGAATCTTCAGCCTGTTACCTTTGAAAGCCTAGTTGTTCACTTCGACCAAGGAAAATTCGAAGAACTCCCTTTGGGGTGGTCTAATGCTCCATGCACAAAAGCATAGAAAGGTCTCGATGGTCAAGGTTTCGGAGCGGAAATCGGAAGCAGAATCCTTCCAACTCCTCTCAGCCTTGCGTGTGGCTAGTCAGTTTCTCTGTGGACCTAAGTCTCCTTTTTTAAAGCAGATATGGAGGCCAAAGTGGAAGGCTCTGTATGAAGCTTCAGGCGAAGTTACGCCACAAGTTTGTCTCTCTCATGACGAAAAAGGCAAGATTCCTGCCTGCTTCATCGAGACTGTCAGTCGCGAAGTTACAACGGCGACCATGCCTTCGCCTAATTCAGGAGCAGTAACTCCTCGTGCCAGCCTCGTCCTTATGAGCGAAGCTACTGATGCAGTACCTCAGGGTACGCATGATGTTCGCAGCCGCGAAGCTGGAACCAAATCACCACAGTGTGCTTTGTTTTCCAGTTCTTCAAGTACTAAGTTCGCTCTTCGTAGCGAAGCTAAGGGATTGCCCCTAAGTGCTAATAGCGGTGCTTATGCAGCTTCAGCGCCCAAAGGCATTTTCAAAGCTTTTAGCCACAAATTTAGAGCCAAAGCTCTATCTAGGGCTAATCACCTTCGCAGCAACATAGCGGATAAAGCACCACAGCGTGCTTCGCTCCCTAGTTCATCAAACACTAAGCTCGCCCTTCACAGTGGAGCTAAGGGATCGTCCCTAAGTGTTGACAGCGGTGCTTATGCAGCTTCAGCACCCAAGGATATTCCCAAGGCTCTTAGCCGCAAAGTTAGAGCTAAAGCACTATTTAGTGTTAATACCTCTGTGGTGATGAAAAGAATAGGGCATCATTCTATGCGCAATCCAACAGAGCCTCTACGCTGGATCGTTTAGGCCCAATTGGGTCTGACTTGCGACAATGCTTGACAAGCAAACGGAAGTCGGAATCTTTCCTAACTTCTCCCTCCTATTGTCAACAAGTGGGATGTCAGTTGGTGATAGTCCACTCAGTCCATTGCCGGCTAGGACCAATTCCCGCCACTCCTTCAGGCCGACGATCAGTTTTCGATCGACTATCGGTACAAACTCTGGTAAAACATCGCAAAAGGAGCGTATCGTGAGATCTGCCCTCTGCATCCGTTAACATGATCGGAAGAGGACGAGAGCTGCGTGGGGCAGACGAGTGTCGCAACACTCTCTATAGTTCCCTAGATCCGAATTATAGCCCAGGCCTTGGCGAATCTTGGTACATGAAGAAGGTATCTTCCGAAACACCAAATCTAGGGTCGCAATACCCTACAGTTATAAACAGCCATCTTCCTCAACTGCAGTAACCTCACCAGAACCAATGAAAGGATTAGTCCAATGGTCTGAGGAAGAGGATGAAGACAGTGGGTATGCCTCTTCGGCGACAGTCAGCTCAGTACGAATGGATAGAGTATCAGTGAATATGACTGATAACGGTAATGATGACCTTCATTGACGGTTGGAAGCTTAGGAGCAAACTTCCAAGACCCAGCAAGAAGCTTTGGACAACATTCAACAGATGCTTGCTAAATTCCTCAATAACCGGAATAACAATGATACGGGGAGTAACTATGATGAGGAAGAACATCTTAGCAATGAACAGCCAAGGACGGAGAAGTCAAAGGAGGGTTCTTCTTTAGATGCTGAAGTTCTTAAAGGCATCCAAGCTCAAATCGCATCACTAGCTCAAAGGGATGAGTTAAAGAAAGTAGGGGCAGTCCTTCGTTACCCGCTGGAATGGGATTCAGTACCATACCCACCAAAATTCAAACCACCAACGTTACATATATACGATAGTAAGAGCTCGCCAAACCAGCACATCTACTATTTTCGGTCTCAGACCGGTAATGTTATAGACAATGATGCTATCATGGCCAGACTGTTCATTGGCACCTTAAAGGAGGTAGCATTTGACTGGTTCTGAAGTCTCCCTCCGGCTCTGTCAATTCCTGGATCGACCTGAAAATCTGATTTCTTTCTCGTTTCTATGAAGATGATACCGAGGTAACCATGGACAAACTCCTTTCTACCGTACAGAAGAAGGGCGAATCTGTCCATAATTACATTGAGCGTTTCAGAAACTTGTCTCTGATGCGCCCAACAGGATGCCATTAGCTATGCTCTTACAGACATGCAGGCACAACTTCTTAGACCAAGTAAAAATTCGCATGGGGGCTGTCAAAGCCCATACCTGGAAAGAACTGGTCGAGTAAGCTGAGATAGCCGAAAAGTCGGCTAAAAAGTTCGAACCATCCACCCCCAAAGGCAAATGGGGTAGAATAATAAAGGACCTGTGACATGGCACGGTCCTCTCAAGCCAAAGGGAAAAAGACTATGTCCGTCAAATTATCAGGGAATGTTCAGTCGAAGGCCAAGAAGACTGGCATCAATAATCAGAAGACTAAGTTTCTTCCGAAACAGTACTCCTTCAACGACGATCAGGTGGTCACAATATTCCATTTACTCCACAAAGGGAATAAATTGAAACTGTCGGATGCTCAGCGTCCTAATGAAATAGGACACACGAATGATCCCAAATATTGTCTCTATCACAGGATGATTCATCATCCTACCGACAAGTGCTTTATCCTCGAGGATAGAATTCAAGCTTTAGTCGACGCCGGAGTCCCGACACTGAAGTCAGAGCAAAAGAAAGTCACTGCAAACATGGTGAACATCGAGTTCGGCAAAACCCCAAGGTCACAGTTCCTGACAGGACCCTTCCGATTCCGATCCCTGCACCACGATTGGAAGTGAAGCATTCTGCAGCTAAAACTCAAGAGAATAAAGGTCTTGTTCTATTGACACTGGTGACAGATGAAATCATGTGGATACACCCATACCTTGTCCAAGACAAACAATGGGATTCAAAGAAGTCCAAGTCGAAGGGCAAATCTTGCAATGTCATCTCAATCATGCCGATGATGGCAATCTCACATCAGCTTCTCTCAGCGATTCCGAAGGGGAAAAGCATGCTTGGACGACGCAGGCTGATGTTCCTCAGCCAACAGGTACTCGATCTGAAAAATCACACTTAAGACAGTATGAGAAAGCTACTGACAAGACACAACAACAGACGACGTCAGTACAAATACCAGCACCCGCTTCGGTCCCAACCAAGGGAAAGAAGAGCCAAAGGAAGTCCGGTTCGACCATATCCTGAAGAAGCCTTCAGGTCCAGGGCTTGACATTCCCTTTCGTTTTGACATATTGACCCAGCTGGCTAATATCCCAGCTCTTATTACCATACACGAGCCTCTTCGTCTCTCAAAAGAGACAAGAGAAGCACTCAGAGATGCACTGGCTAATTCAGAATCATTCCTGACGTATATGCCAGAAATCCCTAAAGATGACACTCAGTCTTCTTGCCTTGAATGCCATCATTTACAATCAAAGGTACCTGCTATTACCTTCACAGCGAAAGATATGCTTCTTACCTTCACAGCGAAAGATATGCTTCTTAAAGATAACAAGCATGATCGACCTTTGTACTACACCGGATACATTAGTTCAACAAGCATTAAAAGGGTGCAGGTTGATCCGGGTTTGCACGCAGCATCATCCCCAAAAGGCTCCTCTACTTCCTCGGTATACAACTATATAGGTTGTCCGCAACCACTATAACAATATACGGTTTTAATGCCAGAAGTAGTCATCCACTTGGGAAAATTTGACTCCGTTGCCGAATCGGGAGCCTGAAATCAGAAGTGATGTGCTATGTCATTGACACTGACACGTCATACAACTTGTTACTAGGACGACCGTGGATCCACGCCAACTGGATCGTTCCCTCTACTCTGCACCAGTGCTTCAAATATTGAAGATGATGCAACAGTACGAACTATCTTCACTAAGAAGCAATCATTCAAAGGGGTGGAGGTGAGACATCAAAAGAATTATTGCCGGATGATGATGATAGTGGCAATGAGATAGATTCAGAATCTGAAGCAGACATGCCAGCCATTTTGATTGGTGAACCAATTATAGCATGTCTTAATAATTCTCAATGTAACACTCCTTCTGAAGATGAGGGCAAATGGGCAATTAATGATAATGTTTCCTTTGATTATCCTGTGAGTGTTAGATTGTTTGAATCCGTTACGGGTAGCTCTCTGCACATGCCTTTACATAAACTAAGTGCATCCAGTACACCCATGGAATCTATAGAAGAGGCCGTTTTAGTGATCCCTCCATCCAAAGAAGGTCAGTTACCAATAATATTCAGTAAAGCCCAACCACGAGGGTCTACAGCCACAGATTCAAGTTCAGACTCAGACACCCCACAAATTTTCCATTATGCGCGACCAGCGCACCATATGATGAAGAAAATGGGGTACAACTTGAAGCATGGGAAGGGCTTGAATTTCATAAAAGGAAGACATAGTTTGCTGCGCAACTTTGTGCCAAGAGGGAAACCTACAAATTACTATGATAACACACGCAGGGGGTTAGGATACGTTACACCCACACCACCAGCAATGGCTCACTCCAAGGATGACAAACCGATCTCATCACATTCTGTCTCTTCCTCCGAATGGGACTCGGACGTCAATGTGGGAACGTTGTTCAAAGAGCTCACTGTTAATATGACTTCAAGCAGCCAATTGGAGCCAGCGGAAGCTACTAATGAGGAACCGTGGGCCCAGCAATTGGATCTCTAGTGAGAAAAGCAATTCGAACAGCGTGAACTACCTACTGAAGATAAGGTGATCCAGGTCAACTTGGGTAGTCAAGATCACCCTAAACCCATCTTTATAAGTGAAAGCTTATCACTTATGGAAAAAGAAGAATTGATTGTACTCATAAGAGAGTATATAGATGTTTTTGCATGGAACTACGAAGACATGCCCGGACTTTATCCACAAGTAGCCACGCATCGTCTAAATATCAAACCCGACGCCAAGCCAGTCAAGTAGCAGCAACGTCAGTTTCGTCTGAACATTATGGAGGCTATTGAAGTTGAAGTCCATAAGCTCATTGCATGCGGCTTCATACAGGAGGAACAACATCCAGATTGGGTTGCTAATATCGTTCCCGTCCTCAAGAAGAATGGGAAAATACGGATCTGTATCGACTATCGTGATCTCAATACAGTTTGTCCTAAAGATGAATTCCCACTGCTCATCACCGATGTCATGATTGACAATACCTGTGGATTCAAAAGAATATCTTTCATGGACGGCTTTTCAGGGTACAATCAGATTAAGATGTATCCTGAGGATGAGAAGCATACTTCATTCCGAACACCATTAGGGGTTACTGTTACACCGTGATGCCTTTCGGATTAAAGAACGCCGGAGCAACCTATCAGTGGGCAATGAATACGATCTTTCACGATCATCTCCGAAAAATGGTAGAATGTTATGTCGACGACATTGCTGTCAAAAGCCACAATAAGAATGACCACCTTCACGACTTGAGAACGATATTCGACATAATGCGGGCTCATCAACTGAAGATGAATCGGACAAAATCTTCTTGGGGGTTTCGAGTGACAAGTTCCTTGGATTTATTGTTACATCAAAAGAAATTCATCTTGACCCGGACAAAGTCAAAGCCATTCAGAATATGCATCCATCTAAGAATCTCAAAGAGCTTAGAGGTTTGCAAGGTAGACTGGCTTATATCAGAAGATTCATCGCAAATCTCTCGGGCCGCTGTCAACCGTTCACCCGACCCATTAAAAAGGGTGTTTCCTTTGTATGGGATCAAGCTTGTTAGGAAGCTTAGAGGATATCAAGAAATATCTCACAAAACCTCTAGTCTTAGTAGCTCCCACATCAGGAAAACCGTTCCTGCTTTATGTGAAAGCTATGGACCATTTTTTTGGTGCCCTGTTTGCTCAAAAAGACGACAATGGTCACGAATAGGCTATTTATTATCTGAGCAGGACTCTGATAGGGGCGACATCTCGCTATAATCCTATTGAGAAGGAGTGCTTAGCTCTTGTCTTTGCCGTTCAAAAGATACGACATTATTTGGTCAGCCAAACCATACATGTGAATCCTTTGCGTCTTCTCATAATGAAGCCAGGATCATTGAATTCAAGATTAGCTAAGTGGGTGCTTATTTTGTCTCAATACGACATGCTCTTTATCCCTCAAAAGGCGGTTAAAGGCTAGGCCCTTACAGAGTTCTTGGCTGCTCATCCGATTCCCAAAAACTCAAAACTTCATGAAGACATTCCAGATGAAGTCTTTGAATCTAATATAACTTCAGAAGACGAAGTATGACAGATGTTCTTTGATGGAGCCTCACGAATAGGCCCTAAAGTCAAGATCATTGTCAGCGTGGGGATTGTGTTTATCTTTCTACAGAATCATGTCCTTCCTAGAGGATTTTCTCTAACGGAATCATACTCCAACAATGTAGCGGAATGTAATGCTCTACTTATTGGTCTTCAGCTCGCCCACAGAATAGGGGTACACTACTTTAAAGCTTACGACGATTCAAAATTTATTATCAATCAGGTTAAAGGCAAATATGAGGTCCGTCACGAAGACTTGGTGCCTTATTATCATGCGGTCATCGAAATGGCTAATCTGTTTGATGGCTTTTAGATCGGGCACGTATCTCGATCTCAGAATATTAAGGCGAATGCTCTTGCTGCATTAGCAATAACACTAGCCTTACCAGTCGACCACCTTACAGTGGCGACTCGACACCTTGTCTGCTCTAAACATATGTTAAGAACCAGAGAGGTCATAATATCTCGATGGATCTTGAGCCGAGAGATTGGCGATTTTCTTTCATCGACTATGCTCTACATGGTCTGCTGCCAGACAATCCTAAAGAAGCGGCATCTATCAGACGAAGGTCTCTCCATTTTTACTATAATCCAACTCTGAAGACACTTTACCGTCGTTCATATGACAGTGTCCTCCTCCGTTACCTTTCTATTTTAGAGGCACAGGAAGTGCTTAAATAAGCACACGATGGCATATACGGAGCTCATCAGTCGGGTCCAAAACTTAAAGAAAGATTGCATAGGCTTGGATATTATTGGCCAACCATGATAGCTGACGCCATCCAGTATGCGCGAAGGTGTAAAGCATGCCAAATTCAAGCGGACTTCATACACCAACCTCCGGAGTTGTCCACCCAACAGTTGCTTCATGGCCATTTGAAGCATGGGGAGTTGATGTCGTAGGGCCAATCAGCCCCTTTTTAACAAAAGTTTACCAGTTTATCTTAGCAATAACCAATTATTTTTCAAAGTGGGCAGAACCTATACCACTGGTTGAAGTCAAAACTTTCAACGTGATTAATTTCATCAAACACCATGTAATCCATCGATTTGGTATCCCTAGGTGGATCATCCATGATAACGGCCCCCAGTTCATAAGCCAGGTATTCTATCGATTCTGTGATAAGTACCAAATTCAAAATGTGACTTCAACTGCTTATAATCCCACCGCAATGGCTTGGCAGAAGAAGTCAACAAGACAATCATTAAGTTACTCAAAAAGTTTGTCTTCTCGAATAAGCGAGATTGGAATGAGAAGCTTAGTGAATATTTTGGGCCTACCGAACCACGGTTCGGACCCCGACAGGCAATACGCCTTTTTTCCTGGTATACGGGTGTGAAGCAGTCATACTGTTAGAAATCCAGATGTCGTCATTACGAGTCACTCTGATCACTAAGATCATATCAGAGGACAATGAGTGGTTGCGTCTTCAAGAGCTCGAAGCCCTAGATGAGAAGCGGTTACAAGCTCAACAGCACATTGAGTTGTATCAAGCTCGGATCTCAAACGCCTTCAATAAGAAAGTCAAACAAAGAGTCTTTCAGAAAGGAGATTTGGATTTAGCCGTCAGACGACTAATGATCATGACGCACAAAACCAAAGGCAAATTTCAGTCCAAATGGGAAGGACCGTTTGTAATAGAAATAGTTTATTCAAATGGGGCATATCGCCTTATGACATCGGATGGTGATTTACTCATGATGCCGATCAAGGCAGGTTCTTAAAAAAGTATTATCCTTGATAAGGATCCTTCTCATGATCAAGTTAACATTACACGTCTGATCAAGACCCTCGAATCTAAAAGGAGCGCTCCTTTCTTCCTACAGACAGGATCATACAAACCATAAACCAATAGGAAGCTGATCAACACTGGTTGTCTCAAAGAAGAATCAAGATTACGAATACAGTTACCGAATAATCCAACATCTTTAATGGTTAAGGATAGAGGGAAATGTTGGCCTTTAAGCCCAACATAAGTTCTCGACAACTCATCATGCTGAGGGGAATAGCATGGCTAGTCCGACTCAAGTGGTAGTTGGTAAAGACATATCAAACCCATTGACAGCTGAGAATTTGCTAAAAATCCTAAGAGACCTGTTCCCATTTGATTCCACGGTTAAGGGTAGAGGAAAATGTTGGCTTTTAAGCCCAACATAAGTCCTTGATAACTCATCATACTGAGGAGAATAGTATGGCTAGCCCGACTCAAACGGTAGTTGGTAAAGGCATGTCAAACCCGTTGACAGCTGAGGATTTGCTAAAAATCCTAAGGGACCTGTTCCCATTTGATTCCCTCTCCAAAATCACTTACCAATTCTCATCCATAGAATGGTAAGACTACATATAAAGAACGACAGATCCACTCGAATTACAGTTATGTTCAAACACCTCTAATAGTAAATGAATCTCTCGGTCAAGTTAATACTACACTTCTGACCAAAATTGCTCATACCGCGCATCCATTTCGCTGTTAAGTTAACATTAAACCTATGACAGTGATCTCCTTGATTTTCTCAGTGAAAATGAGACCTTTCCATGTTAAATTTAACACTACACCTCTGGTATCCATTTCACTGTTAAGTTGACATTAAACCTATGACAGTGATCTCCTCGATTTTCTCAGTGAAAATGAGACCTTTCCATGCTAAGTTTAACACTATACCTTTAGCATCCATTTTGCTGTTAAGTTAACATTAAACCTATGACAGTGATCTCCTCGATTTTTTCAGTGAAAATGAGACCTTTCCATGCCAAGTTAACACTACACTTCTGGCATCCATTTCGCTGTTAAGTTAACATTAAACCTATGACAGTGATCTCCTCGATTTTCTCAGTGAAAATGAGATCTTTCTTTGCTAAGTTAACACTATACCTCTGGCATCCATTTTGCTGTTAAGTTAACATTAAACCTATGATAGTGATTTTCTCGATTTTCTCAGTGAAAATGAGATCTTTCCATGCTATGCTTAATATTACACCTCTGGCATATCTTTTTGTCAAGTTAACATTACACCTCTGACAAATTGCTTTCCAAATTCCTACGAAGTTCTTTTTTGTCACGTTAATATTACACCTCTGACATATGATCTTTTATGGGATTCATTTCCTAGCTCCCCAGCAAGTTTCTGAGTCCCACTCAGTCTTTAGTGGACTTCTCTGGTTGTCACGTTAACAGTATACCTCTGACAATTTCTTCCAAGTCCCATCAAAATTTTGAGCTTGGTGGCTTCTCAATCGGTTACGTCATTGTAACCTCTGAACTGGCAGATAGCCAAGTCTTATCTTTTAGTCTGACAAAGACTATTTCTTTGTCATCATATGACAAAATTTTGAGCTTGGTGGCTTCTCCATCGGTTACGTCATTGCAACCTCTGAACCAGCAGATAGCCAAGTCTCATCCTTCAGTCAGGCAAGAACTATTTTTTTGTCATCATATGATAAATTTTGAGCTTGGTGGCTTCTCCATCGGTTACGTCATTGTGACCTCTGAACCGGCAGATAGCCAAGTCTCATCCTTCAGTCCAGCAAGGACTATTTCTTTGTCATCATATGACAAAATTTTGAGCTTGGTGGCTTCTCAATCGGTTATGTCATTGCGACTGCTGAACCAGCAGATAGCCAAGTCTCATCCTTCAGTCTGGCAAGGACTATTTCTTTGTCATTATATGACAAATTTTGAGCTTGGTGGCTTCTTAATCGGTTATGTCATTGCGACCTCTGAACCGGCAGATAGCCAAGTCTCATCTTCAGTCCGGCAAGGACTATTTCTTTGTCATCATATGAAAAAATTTTGAGCTTGATGGCTTCTCAATCGGTTACGTCATTGGACCTCTGAACCGGCAGATAGCCAAGTCTCATCTTTCAGTCCGGTAAGGACTATTTCTTTGTCATTATATGACAAATTTTGAGCTTGGTAGCTTCGCAATCGGTTATGTCATTGCGACGTCTGAACCGGCAGATAGCCAAGTCTCATCTTTCAGTCCGACAAGGACTATTTCTTTGTCATTATATGACAAATTTCGAGCTTGGTGGCTTTTCAATAAGTTACGTCATTGCGAACTCTGAACTGGCAGATAGCCAAGTCTCATCTTTTAGACCAGTAAAGACTATTTTCTCAAATGTGTGATTAATTCTCTCAGCTTATCACTGCTGATTAAAGGGCTGCAATACAACTTGAAAGCAAGAATTCAGAAGATAAAACAAGTTGAAAACGCAACAGGGGAGTCAAATAAAATCATTTTTTTATTGATTCCAAAAGAGGGATGCATGAATGCACAGACTACAAGCTACGACGGCGCTTCATAGGACTTGATCTGTTCTCCAAGAGTAGCCAGCCTAGTCTTCCCCTCTTCAGCAGTCCTGATAAGTGCCTGCGACCTCAACTCGGTCTCATTAAAGCTCGCTGTCTGGGCCAAGCGAGCTTCAATTTCAACCAAGGTTGCCCTTTGTGTTAGCTCCTGCCGCAAGACTTCGTCATTCTGGGCCTTAAACTGCTCAAGCCGAGCAGTCTCTTCAAGACGCACTGGTTCAGCCTTGGACAAAAGGAGATTAGCCTTCCTAATAATTTCCTTGGCCTTTTCAATTTTATCCTCAGCGTCAAGAAGAGCACTGTTAGAAGCGTCTATGGCATCCCCGCGCTCTACTTTCCTTATCTCTAAGGATTTCAAATCAGAAGGAATTGCCTTAGCAGCTTCTTGAGCGACGAGATGAGCTTCATGCATTTGAGCAACAAGATGCGCAAGCTGTTCGTTAACTGCAGACTTCAGATCTGAATGGCTAAGACGGCGCCATTCGTCCACATTCCTCTCGAGTCTGCCCACCAGAACCTCCAATGTGGCGGCCTGGTCGTCCCCTCCAAAGTCTTGAATACTATCAATGCTTCGGGAGAAGACCACCTTTAAAGCAGAGAATGAGGTAGTCGAGCCCTTCCAGACCAAAGCAATGGATCATTTCAAGCTCTTATAAAAGCTGTCAACAAACTCAGCCACGAATTCATTCTCGGCCTCAATTACTCCTGGCAAACGAGCAGCCACTAAAGATAGAATTTCCACTAGTTTCACTAGCGTAACTATGGAGGAAATGATAGAAGCACTGGCTGCAGCAACATGAGGGGTCATCGGTGATCTCGGAGGAGTCCTCATTGAAATCAGTATACCAGCCACAACCAAAGTAGGTCTAGTGACTATTTCTAGGAAAGGTGGCTCAACTACCAATGTTGGAGAAGTAGGACTGGTAATCACCTTCAGCTCCGCACTCGGCAAAATAGGCGGCACCGGCAGAACCAATGGCACCTCACTTACCAATATAGTTGGAAGTAATGATGGTTCCGTGACTACTATTTCCTCAATCCCCCTTCCACTTGTCAGTTCAGGTTGATAGGAAGGCAAACCGTGATACAAGGTCTCCAGCTCAGCAGCATCCGCCGTGGTTGAAGTACTTGCTTTACCCCCAGTCCCCTCAAGAAGATTGGTTGGTTCTCTCGAAGTCGATCCACCAAGAGGTGGAACACCTGTAGCAAGATTTTGTTTAAGAAAGGCGTAATGAATATAAAAAAAATCACTCACGAAAGAGCAAAATACTACAAAAAGATGGTATCATCTCGAATGCCTTGGTCGCAGTCTTTCCCTGAAGTCCTTCGACAACGACTTCAGTCCTCTCAGGATCCATAGGAAAGTATTTGGCAGAGTCAATACGGACGGCCGGCCCACCTTCACTTGCTGAACCCTCTGTGATCCACCCAAAAGAGCTAGATGCTATGGGACTTCCTTTTAAAGTCCCAGCACCCGAAAGACCTACATCGGCCGCATCACCTCCATACTCTTTCGAGACAGCGAAATAGCCAGCCTCATCACCTTCTCTATAAATGAATAGGGGATCATAATGCTCCCCGTGTTCTCTGACAGCCTCAGCTCTCGGGTCTTTTACCGCCTCAGTTCCTGTGTCATAAAGTAAATAATGAGCTGTCTGGAATACATATGAGTGTATTATAAGAAGGAGTTGATCATACCCGGGTCCGGAGTAGCTTTACCAGCGGTCTGCCTACGGGCCGATAGCTTAAGGACTAATGGAGCAGGAGGAGCAGGCATTGCAGATGATTTGCCCTCTGCAATAACCGTGGGAACGTAGCGACGAGGCTTCTTCACTACCCTCTTCCTACTAGACCCGCCTTCCTGCTTTCGCTTGAAGTAGACGTCAGGGTCTTCTTCCTCCACTTCTTCCACATCAACATGTTCTATGGGGACCGTGCTTACCCCACCAGAAGCAGCTGCTGAAACCTCAACACCTGTATCCGCTTCAAAGCGAGGACTTCCTACATCTGAGGCCTCGCTATCATCAACAGCAATGAATTCCCCGAGACCTGGAACGCGGACCCTCTTACCCTCGCTCTTCTTAGTGACCTTCTACTTCAGCCGCTGAGAAATCAACTTCACAGCAAAGGAATTAATAGAAAATCCAGTGGGTGTAGAGTTTGAGGTTCTATACCACTGGCAGAACCCCAGGGTCGTTAGAAGGTTAGGAGTCCTTAGCGGCATGCAAGTCGCACCTCAGTACAGCCAGCAATGAAGAACCGCCAGGCACGTGCTCCATCGATGGGGCTCCCCATAAAGGCCAGACTGCTATTTGGATTGCCCACATATAGTTGGTCATATCCAAACTGACGAGCAAACCGACTCGGAACATAGGGCTCCAGGTAACAGGAGTCCCCGCTTCTATACAACAAGTGGGATGGCTGGATGCTAACCAGCCATTCGAAGACTCCCTGACTCAATGACGTCTGCCCTTCCCTTACATCCTTGAATTCTTCACCATAGCCTACATCGCGAATATAGGAAAAGCATCGGAAAAGGCTATAGACGTCATGATGGCATAGCAGTTTGCGGACCCCAGCCACATAAGTCCGTGACCACGAACACCCCTCGAATCGACGGAGAAGCACCATTCGAACACCTTCTGGGGGTTCCTCACCAGCCTGGATCATGGAGGGGCAGTGAAGGGCGAACCATGCCATCAAATAAGTATATGGCAAACCAATTCTGGGGTTTGGTCCGTCGCAGGGCAAGATAGTCCTCCTTCCCCGCTTCGTTATTGGTGGCCTATAGAAAGCCTCCGTCAATGCATGAAGGCCTCTTTGAATACAGCATACCATGGCTGGAGGAAGTCCAAGAGAACGACCATGGACTAGAAGAACAGCAGGCAGTAAGACAGTCGGATGAATGACATCGACAGACGAAGATGGCACCGCATATCTCTTCAACTAAACCGTTAAAAAGCCAGCCAGAATTGCCTTCCGGACGTCAGTTGATGAGCCTGGTGGTGGAAACTCTGAAAAATATCGCCTTTCTCATAGGGTCCATCATCTTCTTCCAGAATCAAATCCCCTTGAGAGTGCTCTTGCATCCGACGAAAGATGTCTTCATCTGCAACTCCACAGTGAGCCGCTTCAGGAGTACCTTCCAGGTCAGGGAATAAATAATTTCTCTAGCTCTTTAAACTGCATGAAGCTCCCTTATGGCTCCCATGCATGCTGGAATAAATGTAAAGGTGATACATCAACTCCCGATAAGTCTCAAACAAGGCGGGCTCCTGCTTCTCCAGAAGTGCCAATTCCGCCTCGTACGAGAAATATTCTTCATATGGGAGAGACCCCAAAGGCAGAGCACAAACTTCCCACACTTCGTGCAGAGCCATGCCCAATTCACCAACAGGGGTGAAGAAGGTCCCTGTAGCCGGGCAGTACAACTCAAAAATTGCATAGAAGTTCGCTATACTCATCCGAATGCCATAACAGGTCACCCTAACGGCCTTGTAGAGTCCTGGCCTCTCTAGATCTTCTTCAAAATGGGCAAGGACATATAGAGTCAAGTCCCTCCATCACGCCTTGAGAGGATGAAGCCACCCTGGGGTCCTGAAATCAGTGGCTGGATAATTGCCATAAACCTTAAAAAATTGATTCCCAAAAGTCTGAGCCACCGCGGGATTTTTTCCCACTGGGATGTCTGAAAGTACGTTCCCAGGGTGTAGACCCAATATGCAGCGAGGAGGACTCGCCCTTGTATAACCAGGAGACGGAGCTATCAACTTTCCTATGTGAACGGAATCGGTAGTCTGTGTCACTTACCACTGCATCTTTCGAGCACTCGTCACACATTGAAAGAAGGACAAGGGAAAATGCCGCTTGCTAGATGGGAGATAGTACTTCTCACCATCTAATTTGAAAATCCACTTCCCCTCTCCGGCTAGCAGCTGGTGATCGTTGTTTGGCACTGTATCTCCAAAAATGAAGCCGGGCTTCCGATAGATTCTTCGGTCAGAATCTTCAAAGGGGGAAATAGTTAAGATGCTCCTCATGGTACGCTGATCCCCAGCATGAATAAGTACATCCTGATCAGAAGCGCTCCGCTCACTGAATAAAGAAGCCTGCCCTTGGAACTGTAGGCTGACATTGCCGTCCAGCTCCCTGGCTGTTTCAAAGAGACTGTTCAGAGGACCAGGAGTATAGTGCACTGTAAAAACAAGGAGAAGCTATGATTAGTTCATCAGCTGAAGGAGAGCTAAAACAAGAATGTAATTTTTGTTAAGGTATAGCTTCGCTCTCCGAGCAAAGCTGGCCTAACAATAGCTTCGCCCTGAAGCTCAGATTCGCAGCTACAGCTTAACTCCGCACTCCACATGAAGGCAGGATGCAAAAAAAATATCCAAGTAGTAGCTTCGCTCTGGAAGCTTGACCTCGGATAACAGAACGCGACAAAGCTCCAAAAGCTAACTTTGCCAGAAGAATACTGCTGCTTAAAAAACTATTTCAAGGGCATTAATGTCCTTTTCCAACCGCGCTTCTAAGGCTAACTTTGCATCCTATCATCTAACAGGATGTGAACCGCCTAAGGGATAGCTTCGCATAAAAGCTTGAATAAGAAACCCCTTCGGGTCTTAGATTCCCAATCAAGAAATCAGGGGAAGTTAAGGGACTTGAACTCCGTAAGATCACTGGATCACAATGGATCGTTCTAGATTCATTATGAGATAGCCAGAAATTGGCTTCAAAAGGAGATGAAAACCTCTGAACAAAAGGGAAAGATCCCTACCCGTGATAGGTCATTCAATGACCGGAGAAGGAGAAGGGCCTTCCATCGTAGAGGTTGCTACCTCTTTTTCTGCTCGTCTTTTAGAGCCATTGGAGAACTGAAGAAGTTCTTGAAATTCTAAATGTAGGAGAAAGAAGAAGAAGAGATTTGTAGTTCTCTGAAAATTCAAAGAGAAGTGGTGCCTTCTCTTTCAGCCCGATCAGGCTTTTATAGGCTCATGATTGCCTAAAACTCCGCCTCCTCGAAAGAATTGCAGGCAGTCATTTCAAATTAATTTGAAACGGCACCTAAAGCGCCTTCCCAAGAAGCGTTACTTCAGCCCTGCTAAGGGCTAACTCCGCCGTGAGTTCAGTGTTGGCTTAGCGCGACGCTTGAATAACTTCGCTGAGAAATATGCCTTAGCTCCGCTAAAAGCACATCTCTAGCTTCGCGGAAATTCCGTGCTAGCTTCGTCAGAAACTGGCTCTTGACTTATTTTGAAATCTATCTTCAGCTTCGCTAGAAGCTTAGCTCGGCTAAGAGTTTGTTGGCCCAGAGGCCCAGAAGCCTTTCACTTGGTGATTCCAGAGCCCGAGCATCAAGATCATACATTGCACTCGTTGGAGTCTAGCTCGGTGGATCACAGTTTGGATCGAGTCAACTTGAAGATGGAGATCGTCAAGGAGACTTAGGTATCCTAGTTTAGTTTGTATTTTAGATCCATGTGTAAAGATTAGATAGTTGATATGCTCAAGTTCACAATACACACACATTTCATGTTTTGGATATTGGTTTTTCGGTTTTGGTTTAACCGATATTGGTTTTCATGAATAGATAGAACAAAACAAGTTTAAATGGTTTAAATGCATATTAGTTATGTTCTATATACATACATGCTTCATATCTAAACAAACTTATTTTGATATGACTATCCATGTGTTTTAGTGTTTTGGTATTTTAACAAAACATATTTTTAGAATTAAAGTCAAAAACAATGATATATATATATATATATATATATATATATGTTTCATGTATATTGGACTTATGTCCATATGCATCATGCCTAAATGTGTTTAAGTATCATGTTTTTGTATTTAAATAAGTTTTAGGAAAAATCAGATCTCCTATTGAAAAATCAAAGTTTGGAAAAATACAATTTTTGGTTTTCGGTAACTTTTCCATAACACAAAAATGATTCAAAATGTTTGATATTTGTGTTGAAATTTTTATCACATATTTGTATATGATGTAAAATGATAAAACTATTTTTGTGAATTTTTAAGTAATTTATGGGAATTTTTAAAATATTTTTAAACCCAATTTTCTGACCCAGAACCATGTTGCCAGGCTCTGGCGGTCGACCGGACGACGTGCACAGACCTGTGCACGTTGGCCAGGTTCCTGGGCCGGTCGACCGGGCGGTCGACCGGCCAGAGAGCTTTGCTCTCTGTTTTTTGACGGTCGACCGACCGGTCGACCGCGGGCTTCCAACGGTCATAAATATGACCGTTGGCGGTCGACCGCCAGCCGCCAAAGGCTGAAAATTCAGCTTAACGGCTAGTTTTTGGTGGGGGCTATTTATACCCCATCTCTTTAGGGTTTTTCACCAAGTTTTCATAAGCCAAAATTTTCCTACCTTCTAGTGTTTTGTTTCAAGATTCAAAAGAGTTTTTAGAGCTAAAAAGATTTGATCTTTGCTTTGTTTTAAAAAGAGTTGGAAAATCATTTTGAAAAGGAAATTCTTAGGGAATTGTTTTGATCTTAATTATCTATTTTATCTTGAGTTTTTCCTAGAGTTTTTCTTTGAGTTTTTGATTTTCAAACTCTTGGTTTTCTCCACATTTGAGCTATATCCTCTATCCTATTCTATAGGATCATTTATTTGTGGGAAGAATTTGGTTTGTGGTAGAAATATACCACCAAGTTGTAAACCCTCCTTGATTTGTTGTATCCCTCTTTGGTAGAGGTTGATTGGAGTGGTGATTTGCTCCCTCTTTGGTAGAGGTTGAGGTTGTGGTTTGCTCCCTCTTGGTGAGGTGGAGTTGGTGTTAGTTTGTATCCCTTTTCGGTAGAGGTAGATTGTGTTTGATCGCCTCGGTGGAGGTTGTATTGGTAGAGAGAGGAGTTCGGTACTCCCGGTTGTGTTTGTACAAAATCCTCGGTGGAGGTTCCCTCGGTGGGAGTCCTAGGTGGACAAGTTAGTGGATTAGAAATCCTTCTCGGTGAAGGCGGGGACGTAGAGCTCGGTGCACGAACCTCGAAACATATCTTGTTGTTTGCGTTTGATCCATTGACTCTTAACTCTCTCTTTCTTTATTTGTGTTGTGCATTGCATCATTCATATTGTCATATCTCATATGCTTGTGTTGTGCCTTGCATTGGTTCATATTTCTTATTCCTATATGTTTGGTTATGTTTGCTTGTGTGCCTCACTTGTGCTTAACCACGAGAGCTTCATATAGCGCCTCAACTCTTATTCAGAGGAATCAAGAGGAGTTAGTCCAGAGCCCTTCACGGGGAATTCGACTACACTCGTTGGTTGCACTAGGTGTTGTTGCCAATTAGTTTTGTAATTCCGCATTTAGTAATTAGATTAGCCTTATCACCTATTCACCCCCCTCTAGGTGATTTCAATTGGTATCAGAGCCTACGCTCCTGATATTTAGGTTTAACCACCTAGGAGTGAGATCTTGGTTTGCTAATCTATCATTTGCATTTGCACGTATATTTGTTTGCACACACTCATGGATTGCTTGTCACCTCCCTTGTTTGATGTTTCCAACATTGACATGTGAAAATTTAGATGTCCATGTATTTGAAAACCCTAGGTTCGCATGTTTTCCTTGCCGCTACCAAGAAATGCTATCTTGGTAACCGCAAGCATATAGGGGCCAATACACAAGCCCTTGAGGCTATTAGAAGCACACTTTCTAAAGATTATCTTTTGCTTGTTTCTAACTTTAATTCCGCCTTTGCAGTGTGGAACAAGTTGACCACCTCCAAGTTTCAATTGCCAATTCAACCGGAGGAGGAATCTAGTGGAGAATCTGAGTCACAATGCTTCATGGTCCAAGAGAATGACTCCCTTGAGGTACATTCGGAATCTCAATTAGATTGTGATGATAGTGCTAGTTCTTCAAATGAATATGTTGATGCCAATGCCTTGAATGAAGAACTATCCATTGTATGTGAAAAATTGATAGAAAAATACAACCTTTTGAAAAAGAAAAGTTTTGAATTAAAAGAAGAAAACAAGGTTTTGTGTTCAAGACTTGATTTAGTTTTGCAAGAGAAGGTTGAGATTTCTAATTAAAGGGATTCATTGAAATCTAGACTTGAACTTGTCCTAAAAGAAAATGAAGTTTTAAAATCTAAAAATGATTGTGAAATTATTTTGAAGAAAAATGAAAAATTGTCTTCAAAAGTTGACTTTGTTTTAAAAGAAAATGATTCTTTAAAAATGAAAATTGCTTCTATTTCTAAGGATTTAGAAGATTGTTTAAAGAAAAATATTGTTTTGAAAAATGATATGTCTACACATGTTTGTCATGCTAGGATAGGTTCATCTAGCACACCTATTGCATGCCACACTTCTTCTTTAATTAAAAATGATATATCTATGCTAAAAAAGAATATGGATTGTTTGGGCTCCACTTTGAGCTAATGTGTTTGAGTCATACACGTTTGGAATCTTTGTTTCGAAAGAAATAAGTTCCATCTATGCATGCACACCCTCCATAGCATACACATGCTCCTCACGTACACACCCATCACACCATGTATGCTCATGTGTGCACTTGTACACATTGTGGACGTAAGGGCCACCTTGCTAAATTTTGTTTTGATCGTATAAATGACTGTAATTTAGCAAATAAATTTGTTTGGGTTAGAAAAGGTACTAACCCCCATGGACCCAAAAGAGAATGGGTACCAAAGACCACCCCTCTTGTATTTGATGTAGGTGTAGGCTCTCGCATGACGTGAGAGTATTCGTACCTTGAGGTGGATGCGTTCCGAGCTTCATGTGGACTATTTGGATGCATCACTTTCAAGGGTAGTTTGGTGGAGAGGACCACCATGTTTTGGAGATTTGGAGATGTGCCCTATTGGTTTGGTAACATTTTCTAACTCCCGTTTATATTTACATGCTTTCCACATTATTGAGTTTTAGCATGTTTTGATGATTATCAGACCATTGACACGCTTGTATAGCTTTTGAGTTCACCTATGTTGATATGGATCATTTTTTTGTGTTCTCACCATTATTTAGCTATTATGTATATCACAGTTCTAATAGCATGTGGATTACATAATAATCATATGGATCTTTATAACCTTTGTTTTTGATGCTTCATGATTTGAATATATGTTTAAATGTTAGTTTTCATTAAGGCTAGGATTTATACTTGTACATATAGTGGGCCATAAATAATTGTTTATATGTTTGAGCTTGAACGCTTATTTGTACCCATTATATATGCTAGTATAGTCTAGTTTTGATGATTCATGCATTTGATTTGTATTCCCATTTTTGGACATGTTTTATGATCATGTGTTTTCACTTCATATATATGTCCATCTTATCTAAACTATTGATTATACATATACATCATTTGAGCCACGTGCCTTAATGCATATACATTTGTGGACTCCTTATGTTTTGGATACGTATGTATACTTTAGTTTATACTTGACATACATATGCCTTGAAGAAATCGAGTTTTGATGATTTTTATGTTTTGAGGAATATTGAGCTTGAATGTCTATTTTCATGATTATTTGTGTCACATAACACTTGTACACTCACTTCATCTAAATGTTTATCATGATTATGTTTTTCATGAGTATGTATGGGCTTTATGGAATTTGAGTGTTTAGTGCCATGTGATTTACATGTATTTCATGAAATATAATTTTGTTTTATTCCTTTCTTTAAGGATTTCATACTAGTTTAGAAGTTTTTCCATTTAACTAGTTCGGATTCTTCGTTATGGTAGAGTTTTCAAACATACTTTATATTTTTCAAACCTATTTTTGAAAACCCTACCTTCCACGGGCGGTTGGATGGATGACCATGCCTTGTATGTTTTATATTGAAAATCATTTTAAACTTGAGAATGATTGGACGGTAGGAAATATGAGATATACTCTTGATATTATTGTTGTTTCAATTGGTATCATTGGATTCTTTCAATTGGTATCAATATTGACATTTCTTGTATACTCATATATATTTTTTATGTATGTATGCTTTCACTTCAAATTGTATCAATTTCGATTTGTATCTAATTTTTCATACATATATATATGTTTATGCTAAAGCTTGAATTTTTAATGACCATCATGTTTCAATTGATTAGTTTTCAATTGATATTTTAAACACAAGCTTATGCATCTTTTTAGTTGGTATTTCATAAAGGGGAGAAAATTTGTATTTTTTTTTATCTTTCAATTGGTATTTTGTTTACCGTTGATTTCTACTCTCACACTTTATGTTGAAAATTGATTTTATTTTGGTATCATATGTTCTAAATGACAAATATTCACAATTGGTATCAAGATTTTGTTTACTTTCAATTGGTATCTATTGATCTATTTCTTTCAATTGGTATCCATGAAGATTTATATTGGTGTTTTAAAATTTGATTTACTAAGATATCTCAAAATTTGTTTTATTGAGAAAATTCAAAATTGTGTTTTAATAAGATATGTTAAAAGTGTTTTGATATGATTGCATATATGCAAGGGGAGCTTAACATCTCTTCTACATATAGATTCTTGTTGAGTGTATCTTATATTGAGGAGCTTGATAACTCTTCTTTTTGCGATACACGTGTGTAGGGGAGCTTCACATCTCTTCTTATGCATTGCATATTTTGTGTTATGTGAATTAGGGCTTGTCATCCTTTCTTCATGTAATGCATATATGTAGGGAAGTTAACTTAGCGTCTTCCTCTTCATGAATGTATATCGCATATATCTATTTATTGATTTGTTTGTCTGACCCCTTAGTTAATTCTTTGTTTCGAACAAAAAGGGGAGAAGAATTTGTTGGTTTTATTTTTACTTTAACCCCTTTGTTGATGATTGACAAAAAGGGGGAGAAGTATTTGGAATATATGCATGTTTTCAGGATTTATGTTTATGCATATATGTTTTGTTTTGCAAATAGGAGAAAAAGAATTTATGAGTTTTATGTTTGTTTGGTATGTTTATCTCCTTATATTTGCATACATGTTTATTTATGCATGTGCTTCAATTCCATATCTTATTACTTATTTCCTATGCATGAGTTAAGGGGGAGCTTCTTGAAGCTTAACTTTAATCCATGCATATATAACTTCATGAGTTTTGTCATCATCAAAAAGGGGGAGATTGTTGGCCCAGAGGCCTTCCACTCTAATTTTGATGATGATTAACTCATGTAGTTATGTTTACTAATAATCTTGTGTTGTTTAGTTTCAGATCATTAACCAAGATGTTAGTTTGTGATTAGCTTCAACAAAAGAGTTTTGAAGCCTTTCACTTGGTGATTCCAGAGCCCGAGCATCAAGATCATACATTGCACTCTTTGGAGTTTAGCTCGGTGGATCACGGTTTGGATCGAGTCAACTTGAAGATGGAGATCGTCAAGAAGACTTAGGTATCCTAGTTTAGTTTGTGTTTTAGATCCATGTGTAAAGATTAGATAGTTGATATGCTCAAGTTCACAATACACACACATTTCATGTTTTGGATATTGGTTTTTAGGTTTTGGTTTAACTGATATTGGTTTTCATGAACAGATAGATCTAAACAAGTTTAAATGGTTTAAAAGTATATTAGATATGTTCTATATACATACATGCTTCATATCTAAACAAACTTATTTTGATATGCCTATCAATGTGTTTTAGTGTTTTGGTATTTTAACAAAACATATTTTTGGAATTAAAGTCAAAAACAATGATATATATATATGTTTCATGTATATTGGACTTATGTCCATATGCATCATGCCTAAATGTGTTTAAGTATCATGTTTTTGTATTTAAATGAGTTTTAGGAAAAATTAGATCTCCTATTGAAATCAAAGTTTGAAAAAATACAGTTTTAGGAAAAATCAGATCTCCTATTGAAATCAAACTTTTCCATAACACAAAAATGGTTCAAAATGTTTGATATTTGTGTTGAAATTTTATCACATATATATCAATGTAAAATGATAAAACTATTTTTGTGAATTTTTAAGTAATTTATGGGAATTTTTAGAATATTTTTAAACCCAGTTTTCTGACCCAGAACCATGCTGCCAGGCTATGGCGGTCGACCGGACCCAGAGTCGGTCGATCGGGTCGGTCGACCGACGTGCACAGACCTGGCACGTTGGCCAGGTTCCTGGGCCGGTCGACCGGGCGGTCGACCGGCCAGAGAGCTTTGCTCTCTGTTTTTTGACGGTCGACCGACCGGTCGACCGCCGGCTTCCAACGGTCATAAATATGACCGTTGGCGGTTGACCTGGCGGTCGACCGCCAGCCGCCAAAGGCTGAAAATTCAGCCTAACGGCTAGTTTTTGGTGGGGGCTATTTATACCCCATCTCTTTAGGGTTTTTCACCAAGTTTTCATAAGCCAAAATTTTCCTACCTTCTAGTGTTTTGTTTCAAGATTCAAAAGAGTTTTTAGAGCTAAAAAGATTTGATCTTTGATTTGTTTTAAAAAGAGTTGGAAAATCATTTTGAAAAGGAAATTCTTAGGGAATTGTTTTGATCTTAATTATCTATTTTATCTAGAGTTTTCCCTAGAGTTTTTCTTTGAGTTTTTGATTTTCAAACTCTTGGTTTTCTCCGCACTTGAGCTATATCCTCTATCCTATTCTATAGGATCATTTATTTGTAGGAAGGATTTGGTTTGTGGTTGAAATATACCACCAAGTTGTAAACCCTCCTTGATTTTTTGTATCCCTCTTTGGTAGAGGTTGATTGGAGTGGTGATTTGCTCCCTCTTTGGTAGAGGTTGAGGTTGTGGTTTGCTCCCTCTTGGTGAGGTGGAGTTGGTGTTGGTTTGTATCCCTCTTCGGTAGAGGTGGATTGTGTTTGATCACCTCGGTGGAGGTTGTATTGGTAGAGAGAGGAGTTCGGTACTCCGGTTGTGTTTGTACAAAATCCTCGGTGGAGGTTCCCTCGGTGGGAGTCCTAGGTAGACAAGTTAGTGGATTAGAAATCCTTCTCGGTGAAGGCGGGGACGTAGAGCTCGGTGCTTGAACCTCGAAACACATCTTGTTGTTTGCGTTTGATCCATTGACTCTTAACTCTCTCTCACTCTTTATTTGTGTTGTACATTGCATCATTCATATTGTCATATCTTATATGCTTGTGTTGTGCCTTGCATTGGTTCATATTCTTATTCCTATATGCTTGGTTGTGTTTGCTTGTGTGCCTCACTTGTGCTTAACCACGAGAGCTTCATATAGCGCCTCAACTCTTATTCAGAGGAATCAAGAGGAGTTAGTCCAGAGCCCTTCGCGGGGAATTCGGCTACACTCGTTGGTTGCACTAGGTGTTGTTGCCAATTAGTTTTGTAATTCCGCATTTAGTAATTAGATTAGCCTTATCACCTATTCACCCCCCCCTCTAGGTGATTTCAGAGTTTTCATTTCCTCCTAAGGAAAAGGCTTACCGAAGCTAGTCCACTCCAGGTGTTCTCAGATCAAAAAGGAGGGGAACAAAGCAGATAAACAGCAGAAAATAAACATTTTATTTGATTCAAAAGGGAAGATACATTGACGCTACATGAAGGTGGTCTTTCGTCCAACCGAATCATTGCTCCAAAGGCATACAAGTTGTCCTATCTACTTTCAAGGTGATAAGCTAAACCAACTGGACACGAAAGGCCTTCCTCCTACACAAGGCCGTAATCCTTCACTTAATGGCAGATTTTGCTGGATATTCTTTGATGAAATTAGCAAAGGACCGGTTGCCACTAAAAAGCTGGATCCTCTCTGATTAAAATTGTCAAAGGAAGGATCCGAGACCTTACTGGTGACGTTCGTCTTCCCGAAATGGATCATCTCGGATAAGCGACTACCAGCCCCTTCTCGAAGTGGATCATCTCGGATAAGCAACTGCCAACCACTTCTTAGAACGCGCATCAGTTGCTCTAGTATGTTCCCTCTTTTTATAGTCAAAGCTTCAACTTGAAGATCCAGAGGCAAGTCTCTGGTCTCTTTCATTAAGTCAAAAGACTGGCGGGCACAGTTCACTGCAACGCAAACTGAAAACAGGTTAGCAGTAAATCAAAGAAAAATGCAAAGCATGATACGCTAAGTCAAATTCTTTGGGCGAAGCAATTTATATCCGATCCAGTTGCCCTTTAAGGATGGATTTCAGTTAAGCAAAGGATAGCTTTGCTTACACAAGTGATGATGGGGTAGCTCAGTATAAGCCAAGTCTTAGCTCCGCCTAAGGCAGTTAGACTGAAGGGATATCAAAAAGGGCTAAGTCCTAACCTCGCCTATATGGCTAAGCCAGACTGGTCCAGAGGGACGCAGTCTTAGCCCCACCTATATGGCAAGACTAGCTCGACCTTAAAGAGACTAAGTCCCAATTCTTGCTTATGTGGCGGATTTAACAGATAGATTCAACAGGTCAAGACAAGAACCCTGCATGAGAAAGTTTGTTTCTAATCAAGCGAGAATGATAGCTTCGCCGAGAAGCTAGAAAATAGGGCTGAAGCCCTTCTCTGTAAGTCAGTCAGATACAAAATAAAGAACAAGGGAAATCAATCCCTGAAGTAGCTGGTAAAGCTAAAATTAAGGGAAGTAAGTTCCCTAAAGTTGGTAAAAGTCTCTGGATAACCAAAGCTCACCAGTTCAGAGATCTGAGTATCTTTCTCTGGACAACCAGGAGAAGTCATGAACAGACTGTTTCCTTGAAGAGGACTTCAAGTGTCATATTTATAGGCCTCATGGCCTGATCGCACCATTGCTGCTTCAAGCTTGGAAGCGCGAGCGAATTTAAGGCATTCAAGTACTGAGCCTTGAGAAAGGGAATAGTCTCCCTCGGAAATGTGCGCAGAAGCAATGATCTTCCTCGTTAATGCAAGAGAGGTTATTCTAACCTCAAAAAAGGGGCAATCATTCTCAAAATTAGCCAAAAGGTAGTTGGCCTCGGGAAAGGAACGATGTTCCAAGACCAATTTGAAACGAATCTACTCCAGGAGGCTCGAACGCGAAGCCACCCAGACGCGAAGCTACCCGGAGTCGCGAATCTACATGATTCCTCGGTGAACTTATTCCAATCCGGAAGCAGGATTGAAAGCGAATCTGAACTCAACCACCATGGTGACGTTCGTACTTCACATACCATCAGTCAAAGCAACTCAAAGTATTTCGAAGTCTGAACCATTCCATTGCAGACTTTCAAAAACTTTGAAGGAGGTCTTGTTGACACTCTAAAAAAGATAAGATTTCTGACTGGCCTGAACAATGTCTAAACTTATTGACATTTATAAAAGACAAGTGGTAGACAAGCTGACGACCAGTTTTTACCCATTTCCGAGGGACAAATCAGCGACTTAGACTCTACTGATCCAGTGAAGCAGATAATGAGCCCAGATTATCTTTGAAGGATCTAAGATGCTAGGTAGCTCAATACTTAGCATCACATGAGCCCAAGGTGATAGCCTCACCTGAGAGGCTAAGTTTGTCCAACTTCGCCTTGAAACTGTTCAAAACTCTATCAGTGAGCTAACTTACAGCTTCGTCTAAAGTGGTCAGTTAACTCCGCAGAGAGTTAGCTTCACTCGAAGCCACACGCAACCACGCAGAAGGATGTTCGGTAGCTTCGCCACAGATGTTTATCCAGCTCCGCTGAAGAGCTTTCTTCTGACTTTGCCAGATGCTTCTTCCAGCTCCGCTGTGAGCTCGACGCGGCAGCTCCGCTGCGGGTCTGTTATGGTCAACCTTTGACCAATTAAATCTCCAGATGAGATCAAATCTATTCAAGATCAAATCTAATCGAGATCAAATCTGAGATCAAATTGGTAGTTATTTACCACAATCTCTTGACTCTCCTAAAACAAGTAAGAAGATCAGGGGAGATCTTTCAGTTATTTAGAAAGAATCAAAACAGATCAGGAGATCGACGCTTCCTGCTATTCCTAACTTCGCAGAAGCTGATTCGAGCCTCGCGGCAAGGCTACTTTCCAGATTTAAATAGATTGACTTAATCTGTTTCCAGACTTTCAAGGGACGATTATACCCCTGCTCTCCCTATAAATAGCCCACCAGAGGCATACGAAGGGACACACACGCACATAGAGAGAGGCTGAAAAATAGAGAGAGGCTGAAAAATAGAGAGAGACGGCTAAACAGAGACCTATTCTCTTGCTTCCAAGAATTCAGAGAACTGCTTCTCTAATCAGGGTGCTAATACTCTAAGATTTTCCTTCCTCTCAAGGAATCTTCGGAACGAGGCGAGAAGGAATTCCCAAGTGGAGGCAGCTTGAGAAGTAACAAGAGGTCTCTACCAACCTTCTGTTCTCCGATTCCCCGAATCAGGCGAGAAGGGAATCCAATGATCGCATCGTCAAAGTGACAAAGTGGTCGCGCGCTGACTAGACTCCTACTGACACACTTCTCTAGAATCTCAGAGGAGATCTACTTGTAATCATTTTATTGCAAAAGAATTACTTGTAATTTAGCTCCTCGACCCTCTTTTTGTAAGTTTTCACCCTTTGCAAAATCAATGGAAAACAGATTTTTCTCCTTATTTCTAAATATAATTGATTCATCTCATTCATTGATCTTCTGCCTAGTCATTTATCCTCTTGAATTTTCAATCTGTCTTCTAGAATTGATGAGATACCATTTATCTTCAGCGAAATCGAAAGGGTCTTAAAACAATCCATTTTTCTTTAAATTAGATGATATTATCTTATCTGATATATTCAGCTTTCAAATAAGATAGCTTCTAGAACCTTTGAATTTGAATTGATTCCCTTGATTTGCTTGATCTTTTGAATTATTTGGATTTAATTGAATAAATCTGTTAATCTCTCCATTTTCTTTGTTAATTACACTACATACCGCTGACATGAAAATACATTAAAAAGCAGAGTTATTAAAAATAAATGAAGAAAATGTGACATATGTGATACGAAATGTGCAATGCACGTGCACAATCAGTGACATGTATTTCTATCGATGCAACGAATGTATGTAATGGTGTAGTTTAAATTTTTGTACATGTTTATGTTGTGATATCTGCCATATTATAATGCGTTGCTGACGCTTCGACATTGTTATCCTTCGGGCTTAACCGCTCTGTAGTTTTATATCAGCTTTCGGGCTAAACCCCCTCCGTTTTCTAGTTTCATCGGGAGCCTAGCTAAGTCGTGTGACTGTATAATTAGCCTATTGGGCACCTCATCAAGCATGACTTACTACGATCCTGCTTTGCTCAACCCACTGGGTTTTACTAGTACACCATGTGGCTGCGAGCCGAGCTTAATTGTGTAGCCTCCTCAGGCACGATCTAGTTATGTCCCCTTACTCAGCCTCTAGGCTTAATTGCCTGGTGGTTCTTTTGCTTATTACCTATATATGCTCGTGTGTTGTTTGGTACTAACATCTCCTATAGGTACTTACTCAGTCTCCAGGCTTAACCGCTCTAATATTCTGTACTATAGCCTCCAGGCTTAACCTCTTTAGGTTTATTAATGTCCTCTGGACTTTCCATATGCTATATCTGGTAGGCGGACCTAGCGTTCAGCACTTTACCGCTAACTCCATTCGAGCGTAGTTACTCGAGCATGGCTTCACCACGAGCGGTAGTATGGCATTCATATGCTTGCAACACCATGTGCGTTTAGCTGTACCGCGAGCAGTAATCACGCCAAACGTGATGATGACTAGTACTGTGCGTTACCTTTGCTCCAGCTTTGCTTAACTCTGATTGGATGTTCGCTTACTTACTTGCCCGCTTGCCTGTCTGATAATTTAACTATTATTATTTTCTTGATGGTTGCAAAGAGTTTGAAATCTTTACTTATACTATTTTTCAAAATTGTACCATTTTCTGTATACCGATCCTTGTATCAGTACCATTTTCTGTACTCGTACCAATCCCCTGTATCGGTACCATATTGTACACAACTTGTTTCATGCTTGACATTATACTTGTACTATTGTACTTTACCTCTTAACTTGCTTACTCTTAGTTTTATATGGATTCTTTAGTTACTATATAGTCATCACTTCTTGCTTATTCATACTATTCTCTCATGTTGTTATTAAGGACAACTCGAGTTGTATGTACTCAATCGATGGAGACATGATGTATATAGTGTTAGGATTATAACGTGAATACATCGTGAAGGTTGATTAATGTCGAATTTGGTAATTTACTTTTCTGGATCTGTTTGAGTCTGAGTTGGATTCAAGTTTTCTATTTTCTAATTGAAGGTGTTTTGAGTCTGAGTTGGATTCAAGTTTCCTTTTTTCTAGTTGAAGGTGTTTTGAGTCTGAGTTAGATTTAAGTTTCTTTTATTTTGATTGAAGGAGTTTGTTTAGGACTAAGAGAGTTCTATAGTCTATAAATAACCCCTTAGAGGTGGCCTTCAATGTATTCCAAGAGAATCCTATGAATTTATAATTTTAAGAATATAGTTCATCTAGGTGAGAAATTTGTGAGTGAAACCTAGCCACAAGGATTCGCTGTTTTTGACGGCCATCAAGGACTTGTAACTTCTCAGTGTGAGGTATAAGTAATTCTTATTGTACTCTTTCAAATTTTTAATAAAGTTTCTCCCCTTCTCCCATGGACGTACACACGATATGTTTGATCGGTGAAACCACGTTATATTGTGTGTTGGCTTTTTTTCTATTTTAGAATATCTTCTTCTTCTTTTCTTCAAGTTATCTTAGTAGGTCCTGTGGTTCGTATCCGCTGTGCCGCCTTAGTCGATCCGGTCGCAGGGACGTCCTCTTCTAAAATCACAACGATTGGTATCGGAGCTTACAGATTGTTTATCAACAATTGGTATCAGAGCAAGGTCAACGTAAAGATGTCTGCGATCAAGTTTGATATTCAGAAGTTCGATGGCCTTATCAATTTTAGCAGGTGGCAAATTAGGATGAATGACATTCTTACCCAGAGCGGATTGAAGAAAGCACTGCTCGGAAGGGAGAAAAAGCCTCTAGACATGAGTAAGAAACTTGGCAGGAGTTGGATGAGAAAACTTTGACAGCTATTCAGTTTTGCTTGGCGGATGAAGTATTGGATGAGTTTTCTATGGAGAAAATCGCTTCCTCATTGTGGGAGCGACTTTAGGACCACTATCTGAAGAAGTCGTTGGCGAATCGATTAATTTTGAAGCAGCATCTTTTCTTCTCCGAATGTATTAAGGTACACCTATCAAGTCTCACATTACAAAATTTTCCTCTATTATCAATGATCTAGATAAGATAGAGGTTAAGATAGAAGATGAGGATCAAGCATTTCTATTACTGTGGTCTTTACTTTCTTCATATAAGAGCTTTAAAGAAGCTATCACTATGGAGGCAAGTTAACAATTTAGGTCAATGAGATCAAGGAGAATCTGCTCAACAAGGATAAAATTGACACTCAGTTGGCGGGTGAGTCTCATCATGATGAGTCCAGGTAAGTTCATTATTCAAAAGAGAAGAGTAATAATGAAAGTTCCACGGGTACCCAACACAAGAATTTGACATGCAACTATTGTCACAAGAAGAGGCACATTAAATCTGAGTGTTGGCTTTGAAAGAAGAAATAATCAGATGCTAATATCACTGAACTGGTCGAAGGAGATGAAGAATAATACAACATTCTATCTGTTACAGGAAAACCAGTTGATAACAAAGATAGATGGGTCATAGATTCTAGATGTTCACAGTAAATCAGTTCCAATAGGAAGATCTTCCCTTCATACATTTTAGTTCAAGGGAAAAACTTTTCATGGAGAATTCTGCAACAAGCAAGGTGATTGGTGAAAGAATAATTCAGTGCGATTTCATAATGGATGCATCACTGCTCTCAAGGCGTTCGTCATATTTTTGAATCAAGGTATAATCTCATCTCTCTTGGAGCCCTGCGTAGAGAAAGGTTCTATTTCAGTTCAAAAGGTGATCATATGAAAGTTTTCAAAGAGGCCCATGTGATGTTTCAAGCCGAACGTATCGGCAATGTGTATATGTTGCGAAATTCAGAGGTTACAGTTGGTGGATTGCAGTTATCCTAGGCTTCAAAAGTGGTGATTGTGGAACAATCAGAGACTATGATGGATTCGAGATCGGATGTTCAATTGTACCCCGAAGGGAGATTGGGACTAGGCACGCAAAAAGGTAGTCCAGATCATTACTCCTATAGTGGAGCAAATTCTCATAGATCTTGTGTAGATCAAAGAGATCATTGGGTAATAAAGTTCAGGTTGGGCCTGAACTTATTCGACCTAATTAAGATGTGAACCCCATGAGGGGGTTATGGAGAAGAGGGAGTGAGATGAAGATGAAGTCAAGTTTGTTCAATTGTGCGTGGATGCGAGGACATAGAACATGGTAGCTATTCTCAGACTTGGATGTTTTCAAGTTAAGGGGGAGATTGTTAGGATTATGAAGTGAATACGTCGTGAAGGTTGATTAATGTCGGATTTGACAGTTTTCTTTTTTGGATCTGTTTTGAGTCTGAGTTGGATTCATGTTTTCTTTTTATGATTGAAGGTGTTTTGAGTCTAAGTTGGATTCAAGTTTCTTTTATTCTGATTGAAGAAGTTTGTTTAGGACTAGGAGAGTCCTATGGTCTATAAATAATTCTTAGGGGGGTGGCCTTAAATGTATTCCAAAAGAATCCTATGAATTTATAATTCCTAAGGGTGTAATTCATCTAGGTAAGAAATTTGTGAGAGAAGCTTAGCCATAAGGGTTCGCTGTTCTTGGCAGCCATCAAGGGCTTGTAACTTCTCAGCATGAGGTGTAAGTAATTCTTATTATACTCTACCAAAGTTTTAATAAAGTTTCTCCCCTTTCACGTAGATGTACACACGATCTGTTTGATCGGTGGAACCACGTTATATTATGTGTTAGCTTTCTATCTACTTTGGAATATCTTTTTCTTCTCTTCTTCAAGTTGCCTTAGTAGATCCTGTGGTTCATATCCGCTCCACTGCCCCAGTCGATTCGGTCATGGGGGCGTCCCCTTAAAATCACAATAATTGGTATTAGAGCATACAAATTATTTCCCAACATATGGTGTGTGTGTCTATATATATATATATTATATATATATATATATATATATATATATATATATATATGTATATATATATATATGTGTATATATATATATATATATATATATATATGAGGGTTTACTTATTTGGATTATTCCTTTGACGTATCAATCTCAATGAATCCGTCTATTGAGATTGTACAACTTGTATTGTTGCATCTGTATATCTCATCACTTGGTGCTTTATTCATGTTCGAATGTGTATGCTTATGACACAGTTTTCAATACATACTTTTGACTCAAATTTATTGATACACGTGTGTCTGTCTATGCACGTCACTTGGCACTCGTTTTACCACTCGTTGTTTGCATCTTATAACCCTATACCGTATGTCCAGATTTTAGAGTTTAAAACTTGTGGATTCTTCCGGTTGCTGTCAGAGTGGAACAGTGAAAGCATGAATCATCGGCTGACTGTACAGAGTCTTTTCATTCAAGCCCCCTGTTTGGCTCTCGAGTTTTCCTTTTGTAACTCATGAGCGCCTTTTATACTATTCATTCTTATGTATCTCATTGTAATTCATATTTTGCACCTCTTGGTGATGTAATATTCATGTAACAATTGATCACATTCTTTGATAAAGTGTACTTGTACTATTATTGTTGAAATGCATAAAACCACCATGTTTTTGCACTCCGTTTCCTTCCTGTACTGATGCTTAGTGTATATATGCAAGGGTAATTTTAACATGCATATATACATCGTAGTAACATCTCCATACCCGTGAGATCAGGACAATATAATAATGGAAGAGATTGTGTGGTAGGATTGAAATGAATCTGATCGATCTGATATGCTGTCACACCCCACTTCCTAAAATACGAGAAAACGGAGTCACGACGAGAGTTGACGACATATATACGCAAGGAAAATACCTCACGTATATGCGTTAAGCCTAAAGAACTTGAACAAGCTATAAATCTAAATCATAATAAATCATGATCACTACAATATTACATATAAGCATCCACGGATGATATCACATAAATAAATAACTGAAATAAAGACTGAATCTGATATATATTGAGGGTCAGGAAATAACAAGAAGATAAGAGAGATAAGAATACCAAAACTAAAAGAGAGAAACTCCAGCTCCTCGCGAAGCGTACAAGCTCAACAAATACCTGAACACGAGCATAAAACATCCAGTATCTGAACGTACAAATTCAGGGTCATCAAAAGCGATCTAATGAGTGTGTATGTAAAGGAAAAGGTGCTCTTGCATAAAAACAATATAAGCAATAACAACATGATAAACTGATATAAAAGATAACAGAATAATCAATATAAAGAACAAAGGTATGAATAATATGTAACTGATATCATGATAAAAGGAAACAATTAATGTTAAAATATGTAACCTAGCATACGTCACTAGTCTGGTATACAATCTAGTCATGAGTACAATCTTATATCTATCATAGTTTATATATATATGTATAGACAGGTGATTACGATCAGTCTACAAGACACTATAAATAGTTCATTATTATTTATTATGTCAGCGAACATCAATTGCCAACTATACTAGACGCATCGCATGCTACGCCTACTACCCGTGTCAATGAGGGTCCTAAATTATTGAAATCAATAGAAGAGACATTGTCCATTCTTTAGGTGGGTTCCGTACATACTCGGAACCACGGCTCAATCACCTGGCGCTGAGCCATGTCCTACCGCTAGGTAGTCAATAACAATAACAATATGCCAATAACAATAATGATATGAATAATATGGAATGTCAGTCATCCCTCGGAACCCTGCAGTGAAACCGTATCTCGGTTGCGCAACTTGTATCCTAGATCCACCCAAAATACAGACGTTGTCTCCTCTATCAATTCTCCAGTCCCAGTGTAAGTTGTCCAATTATCTTATCATTTAATTCAATCAATATCCATGTTATTTCAATTACTGGGAAGATACAGTGACAGTAACAATGTCACGATGTAACAATAACAATTGAACAATATTACTGTATAAACGGCAGAACAATAGAATAATGCATGTGTTACAGTCTGACAGTAATGTCCCAATAATTTTCAATAACATGAATCAATACAATAACAAATTCGGATGTTGCTCAATTGACAATCTCATTTAAAATTGATCAACATCTCAATCATCTGCACTTAGATACAATAGTAACTGATTTATTAACTTATAGTCTCAATATAATCACATGAATAACAAGTACCAATCCATATTAAAGTGATCTGGTGTAGTAAACTATAGTCTTAATAAATCAATAATCAGTTCTCTCATCCTATCAATTTATTTTGATTCTCAAGTCATCGATATATCCAAATCTCAATAACTGAAATATTACATGTTCTGATATATCTACTCAAATCTCCACATTCCAATTCAATCAAAATCATCACATGCAAGGTCAATCACAGGATCCCACAGCTCAAGTAACATATCAAGTGTGTGTGTGTCTGTGTGTGTGTAAATCCATCAGGCCAGGTCTACCCAATCAACATCTATTTCTCAAGCAATATGAAATTTAAGATGCCTTTACGTCTGACAATCAACATCAACACTCAAACAGTATAATCAGGGGTAAAATCGGGAAATACTCACACTATAAATCTAACAAAATCAATCACAATAGAACACTAATCAAGATCCAATAAAAGAGTGTAAATTTCATATCAACTCCAACTCTGAATAAGTCTATGTACCGATCCAAGCATCAAGAATTCTAATCCTTTAATAAAGTAAGATCCCATCTGATATGTCCTCAAATACCTAAATAAATTTTTGACTGAATTATCACCGAATAAAGGAATATCAAGTCAGATAATTATTCAGATAAAATATAGATCTTAAATCATAATTACAAACCAATCTAGCATAAGATCAATCTAGCATATAGTCCAAGTTCCTTTACAACTAGTCCGAGTCTGAAACAGTAATTATCTGTAGATGAAATGACATCTATCTAATATCTCAATGTCAAAATACAAGGTCCATATACATCTGAAGCTCAAATATAAACTAATCCAGCCAATCAATAGATCGAATTCAGTCACAGTCTAAGGTATTCCAATGCTAGGCCTAAACCGACAGCGTCAAACTACCAACACATGAAATGACATCAATAAATACTCATATCAATTACATAAATAAAGTGGGCGCTCACTGATGTCTCATGACGTGATACAAGTAGTTACACTGGTAAAATATATCAAATAGTTACATGAAATGATAAAAGTAAAACACAAATACATATTGACAATGGTAAATAATGAAATGACATAAGAACAAACACTCACATGAAATGACACAGTTTTGGATCCGAATCGTCATCTGATTTTCATTGCAGAAAGGGTACGGATCTCTGGATCATCCCATGCGTCGATCTTCGAATTGCCTGTGTATCGGGCCTATAACAAACACCAATCCGAATCGGGTCCGGATCTCCTGCAACGGGTCCGGATCCCACCAAATAGGTCTGAAATCTCTATAACACGCAACCACACACACACACGTTGATATACAAATATATACGTGCACATTATATATATATATATATATACCCCCACATGCATATTCGTACGTATACTAATATATATACATACATACACACACATGATTACACTTAATATATATAAATACACACACACACACATCAACTCACGCACACACTCTTGCAAACACACCAAAACACTCTGTAATTAAAACACATGCAAATATATATATATATATATATATATATATATATATATATATATATATATATATATATATATATATATATATATATATATATATTTACCCACATACCCTTACACATAACAATTACACATATTTACACAAATACCTACACTTCATTTAAATGCATAGAAGTGTAGGTATTTGTGTAAATATGTGTAATTGTTATGTGTAAGGGTATGTGGGTAAATATATATATATATATATATATATATATATATATATATATATATATATATATATATATATATATATATATATGTATATGTATATACAGGGAGAGAGAAAAAGAAAGAGGGAAAACTCACACAATTGGGCGATTTGCGGCGCGCTGACGGAGGCTCCAGCGGAGGGGGCGGAGGCCACGGAGGATGTCAACGAATAGACAATCTTGCCAGGAAGGGCGCGGGTGCGTTCGCGCTCGCCGACTGTGATCAACGACGATCCATGAGAGGCAAAAGATAGCTTAGAGGATGCTTCGAGGGCCAAGGATGTTGGGGGCTTGGCTTTGTGTGTTGGATGTTGTCATGGATGGGTGTTGTCGTGTAGGGGTAGGCTTGCGTGGGAGATGGCTCACGACCTTGGGGAGATGGGCGTGTACTCCTAATGTGGAGGGGGTGTAGGTGGCGCAGGTGGTGGAAGATGTGCAGCGGCAATGGGGTTGCTGAGAGGGAGGGGGTCTCGGTATTGGTGATCGGTCACATATATTACAGATCTATTGTCACATTACCATAATTATTATCTAATAAATACTATTAATAAGTGTAATTTTTCTTTATAAAATCCAGGCCCATTGCTAAAGGAAAGGGAAGAGAAACGAGCCCAAAAGCCTATCAAAATTCTGAATTAATTCAGAATTAATTTGAAATCAAAAAAATCAGGGCAGATCATAGCAAATCAGAGAAGTTGAAAACCGATTAAAAAAAATCTTCCCAAATCAATCAGTAAAAGCCAAAAATCAAAGGTAGTTTCATCAAATCTAGGAGCTGAAACGAGAAAACCAGTAAGGATAAAGGTGAATCACCAAGCGAGAGAGTGCCACCAACCAGGTGTGGCCACCTAGCCGGTGGCCGCACCATGGCCGCGAAAATGAGACCAAAGCCACGTTTTTGCGGCTTGTTAGTGTTGTTGGGGGAGCGTTTACTCCCCCTATCTTCGTATGTCCTCCCCCGTTTGGTTTTTCCCTATAAATACCACATTTTTAGAGAAAAAGGGACTGAAAATTAGTTTAAGTTTTTCTCTTTATTTTAAGTGTTTAGGTTCTTTGTTAGATAGATTGAGATTTGTATCTCTATTTCTTTATTTGTAATTCAGTCCAGATACAAGTGAGAGAGAGGAAAAGAGTAATTGTAATCTGAAGTTGAAGTGACATCAATAAAGGTTCAAAGCTTCTCTTCTTCTCCAATTCACTAGTATGTCTTATTCTATTTACATGTCTTGTTTTACATTATTCATGAGTAACTAAACTTGTTTTCTGGGCTCACTATCAACTCTCTCTTTGATCCCTATTGTTTTGAAAGATTTTGATGTAAAGAACACAACAGAATCATATGTATGCCTTAAACTAAGCCTTTTCTTCTTTGAAAGTGTTCTTGAAGGCACATGAGGGCGGGTTTGAATTTTTAAACTTCTATTTATTTTAAAATATCACTTGAACTTACTTTTATTTCATACTTGAAAGAAAACTTGATGATTTAACATTCAGTTCAAGAGGATTTCTTAAGAAAAAGAGTTAAACTTTTTCAAACAATCTTATTTGCTTTACTTAAGACTTTCGAAACTCAATCTTAAGTTTTTGCCTATGATCAAGTTGAGGTACTAAAAATTTTAAGAGAAATATATCATTGAGTAGTAATATAGTGAGCCCAGATCTTTTTTCTGTATTAAAAACAACCAAAAAATCTTCAACACTTTTTAATGATCACCTTTTTCAAACCCTTCTCTAAGTTTTCAATTTTTCTTTTAATTACTTCCTTCCTCTCCATTCTCTTTTTCAATATCAAAAAAAACCACCGACACCTGCTTCTTAAACAAAACACCAAAAAGCTTTCATCGCATTCCTCCTCGTGGACACGACCTGTTAGCTCAAAGCTAGACGGTAATTATCACTATTTTCACTTTCAATCAATTTTTGGCGCCGTTGCGGGGGAGGAAATGGTGTAATTATTTTCTCACAAGTTTGGTATCTTATTTCAGGGACGTCAAAGAATCAGATTCAGTGCTCAAGCTTTGCAAAAAATGACTTGCTATTCTGTGCACCTACTCTCAAAAGAAGAAAACAGAATTTCAAGAAATTGCAGCACAAAAGCTTGAAAATTTTGGACTACTAAAAACTCTTTTTTGTAGGACATATTGCTTGGCAAAAATACAGTTTTTGTGTGTTATTTTTACTATATCTGATATGCACACTCCCTGTTTTTAATCCAATAGTAATCTGATTGATTGCTAATTGCTTAAAAAACATTTAGACTTACATTCTAGGCATTTGTCTAATTACGTTTCTTTACGATTACTGTTGAAGATAGCTGGAGACAAGGTATGTATGCATAGCATATAGTTTAAGAAACATTCTTGGGTGATATTTTCTTATGAATGTTACTTTTCTATATCTTGCACACATTGCACAATCAATTTTAAGGGCAAAACCCAAATCAAGATAAAGTAGGAAGTCATTACCCTTCTTTAGCCCACAAACCATCTCCAAGCACGCATAGCCTAAGCCTAATTGAAATCTGATAGACGTTGGCCTTAAGGACATCTCAAACTCATTAGGGGATTATTCTAAGGGGAAGGGTGTTAGAATTTGACTCTTACCAAATCAGTGTCTAAGGACAGAGATTGAGGGGCGAAACCCCGAAGGTTGGAGATTTGGGTTAATTAGGCCCGTCGCTTTTGCATGGTTACATCCCACCAATCTTGCCCTAACCTGACTGATTAGCTTGTGCTCAAAGTCTGCATTATACCTCCTGTGGACAATCAACTAGTTAGGAGTTGTCTAGGTCAAGGTTACCTTAGACTAGTCTTGGTTGTTTATTCTTGTTGACAATTAGTGAACTTGTTTGTGATCGTGTTTGTGTATGCAAATGTGGTCAAGAGACCCTAATTTATCTAGGTTAACTAGAAACACATCACCTTCCAAGTTTGAATCAAGACTAGATCCGGTTATGGCTCAACTGACATCTTTGCAGGATAGGTTCTATCCCATTAGAACTACACTTTCATCTTGCATCCAGCTTCCATCGGTTGGTGAATACAATTTTGACCCAAGTTTCATGGTTTAGAGTCCGAAGATGCTTATTTCTTCATAAGAGAGTTTAAGGAAGTATGCTTAATGATGAAAATCTCACACCTTGTAGATAATGCTATTAGGTTGAGATTTGTTCCATTCACTCTTAAGGACTTAGCCATGAAATTGCTTTACATCTTAGCGGTCAGCTCTATCACATCTTGGGATGGTTTCATCAAGGTCTTCTTGAAGAAATTCTATCCAATTCATAAGACCGCTCTCGTTAGAAAAAATATTATGCAGTTCAAGTAAGAACCTAGTGAACAATTTTTGAGGTACTTTAAAAGCTTCAAAGACTTTCTTGTCCAATGTCCTCTTCTGGAATAGAGAAATGGTGATAATGTCAAATTCTTTATGATGGTTTAGACTACACTACCAAGATCCCTTAGAAACCATGTGCCGAGGGGGTTCTTAAAGAAGGATGAGAATGAAGGATGAGATTTATATGAGAATTTAACTGAAAATACCATCCAATGGGAACCAACTAGTGAAAATTCTAGAAATTCAAACTCCATCTCTTTAAAAAGAGGTCTCCATTCATTTGAATCATCCATAACTAACGAGGCTAAAATAGCTAACCTAGCGAGAAGACTGGAAGCTTTAGAAACTAAGGAACTAAGTTCAGTCAATCAAGTCAGCCCAAACCAATTTCCAACTTTGGGCTGGGCTGTACTTACTGTCAAGCCATGAATCATGTGTTTGAGGAGTATCTTGTGTTTAAAACTCAATAACACTTCTCAGAACCAATGAATGCGGCCTTTTCAAGGCCGAACAATAATCCTTACGCATCAACGTACAATCCTGGCTGGAGAAATCACCCGAATTTCTTATGGAGCCACAATAACAATAACTATTCACGGTTAAACCATGCAAGCCACTTCTATTATTCTAATAATTCTTTCAATTATCAACCCAACTTTTCCAATTACCATCATAATTCTCCCAACCATCCACCCAATTTCTCAAACTATCAACAAAATTTTCTAACCAAGCTCCACAATCCTCCTTCCAGAATCCTTAACTTGAAAGGAGAATGACTGACTTTGAGAGAAATATGGAAAGATACTTGAGGAATCAAGATTCTCTCATGTAAACTATACAGAGGCTAAAGGTTAAATTAGCCAATTCATAGAATGAGAGACAAAGGGTACCTTACCTAGTCAAATAGTAATAAATCCTAAGAATTCTCAACAAGCTCATTTGCTGAGGATCAATCATTGAATCAATGTAATGCTGTTCATACATTGAGGTCGGGAAAGAAAGTTGATAATCATGTGTCAGCACCATCCAATCCCATTCAGCACAATTACACTCAAGCATCTACCTCATCTACACCCAATCCTTCCAAATCTGACGGATCTGAAATGGATAAGTTAACTAGTCAGGTGCACCAGCCTATAGTACCATTTTCTAATAGGCTGAAGAATAACAAGCAAAATTCACACATGGATAAGATAATTGAGATCTTCAATCAAGTGAAGATAAATGTGCCACTTCTTGATGGCATCAAACAAGTTCCATCTTATGCTAAGTTTCTTAAGGATATGTGCACCAAGAAGAGAAAGACTAATGTACCCGAGAAAGTCTTTTTAGCCACTAACATTAGTGAGCTACTGTCGGGTCCGATCCCTGTTAAGTACATAGATTCGGGTTGTCCCACTATTGCCTGCACCATAGGACAAGCTGGGATTAGTCGTGCAGTTCTTGACTTGGGGGCAAGTATCAACTTGCTCCCATTCTCAGTTTATCAACAACTCGGGTTGGGTGAGTTTACTCTAACTCGAGTCACTATCCAACTGGTTGACCTTCAATGAAAGTTCTCAAGGGAAATTAATGATGTTCTTATACGGGTCGGGGAGTTTATCTATCCCGTTGATTTTATAGTTCTAGAGACACAACCTCTGTCCAATCCTAGGGCTCAAACTCCTGTTATCCTAGGGCGACCATTCCTTATTATTGTCAATGCCATTATCAATTGTAGGAATGGGTCAATGAGGTTAACTTTTGGGAATATGACTAGAGAAGTCAATGTCTTCAACCTAGGAAAGCAACCCCATGATGTTGAAGATCAAACATTTGAAGTCAACCTCATTGAGAACTTGACAAGTGAACACAGGGAAGAATTGAAACTAGAAACTGATTGTGACTTCGAGTTAGAGTCTGACGACTTTAACCTTGATTAGGTTGTCGAGTCTGCTGTGAATTGGGCCTCGAACCCTATTTCATCAAATATGGAGCCAACAAATTTGACTCATCCTTCCAGTGAGCTTTCCCCTTCCTTAGAATTGAAAGCCTTATCGCGCATCTCAAGTACATCTATCTAGGCGAACAAGAGACCTTTCCTGTCATTATTGCCTCCCATTTAAATATGACAGGCAAGAAGAAGATCTTAAAACAATTCTGAGAAAACATAGGAAAGCCATTGGTTGGACTATGACTGATATAAAGGGATTGAGTCCAACCATAGTTCAACATCACATTCATCTCAATGAAGACGCGACACCAAAAGAGACCCACAGCGTAGGTTAAACCCTATAATGCAAGAGGCTGTTCATGCTGAAATTGTGAAACTCTTAGACAATAGGATAATTTATCCTATTTCGGATAGCCAAGGGGTTAGTCCTGTTCATGCGGTTTCAAAGAAATCCAGTTTTACCGTAGTAGAAAACGAGAACAAAGAGTTGGTTTAAACTCGACTTTCCATGAGAATTCGAGTTTGTATTGACTATAGAAAGCTTAATGCAGCAACTTGTAAGGACTGTTTCCCACTGCTCTTCATTGATCAAATGCTTGAATATTAGGCGGGCCACGAGTATTACTGTTTCTTGGACGGTTACTCGGGATGTAATCAGACTCCTATTGCTCCTGAGGACCAAGAAAAGACTACGTTCACATGTCCCTTTGGGACATTTGCTATCGTCGAATGCCTTTCGGCTTGTGCAATGCCCCAGCAACTTTTCAACGTTGCATGTTGAGTCTTTTCTCTAATATGGTAGAACTATTCTTAGAAATCTTCATCGATGATTTCTCCATCTATGAAGATTCATTCACTCAATGTCTTCGCCATTTAGAACTCGTCCTCCAGCGTTGTGCTGAGAAAAATCTGACATCGAACTGGGAGAAATGCCACTTCATGTTAAGACATGGAATTCTCTTGGGTCATGAAACCTCTAAGAAAAGAATTGAAGTGAATAAAGCCAAGATTGAGGTTATTGCTAAGCTTCTCATGCCCAAATGTGTGAAGGATATTCGATCCTTCTTAGGACACGCCGGTTTCTACCAAAGACTTGTCAAGGATTTTAGAAAGATTGCTAGATCTTTGACTAATTTGTTAATAAGGATGTGTTCTTCACTTTTGATGCTAAATGTATGAATTCTTGGGAGAAGGTTAAGAAAGTGCTTATTTCTACACCAATCATATCTGCACCGGATTGGTCTAAGTCGTTTGAAATCATATGTGATGCATCTAATTTTGTCATAGGCGCTATCCTAGGACAGCGCATTGATAACAAGTAGCACGTGATTTACTACTCTAGTTCAATGATGCTCAATTGAGCTACGTTACTACTGAGAAGGAATTCTTGGCAGTAGTGTTTGCTTTAAAGAAATTCCGTCCTTACCTACTAGGGTCCAAAACCATAATTTTCACCGATCATTCTGCGCTTAGGTACCTCATGATGAAGAAGGATGGCAAGGCCCGACTCATTCGTTGGATCCTCCTTCTTCAAGAATTTGATCTCGAGATTCGAGATAAGAAAGGCGTAGAAAATGTCATTGTTAACCATCTTTCGTGAATCCCAAACTCTCCATGTAACTAATTGCCCATAAATGAGGACTTTCCTGAGAAAATTCTCTTAGCTGTCTTTAGGGAACCTTGCTGATATAGTGAATTACTTAGTCACAAACCAAACTCCATCTCATTGATCTAAAAACAATATATACCAGTTTTTATCTCAAGTCCGGTATTTCTTTTGGGAGGAACCGTATCTTTTTACGTAATGTTCTGATCAAATTATTAGGAGATGCATTCCCGATGAAGAGATTAAAAGTGTTTTGTCCTTTTGTCATGAACTTGTATGCGGTGGACACTTTGGCCCTCGCAAGACTACTAAAAAGGTGCTGCAAAGTGGGTTCTATTGGCCTACTTTGTTCAAAGATGCTTATGAATTTTGCAAGATATGCCCTAGATGCCAGATGGTAGGAAGGATCTCAAGATGAGATATGATGCCCCTCAGCCCAATTCTAGAAATAAAACTCTTTGATGTTTGGGGCATTGACTTTATGGGTCCATTTTCTAATTCATTTGGAAACCAATACATATTGGTTACTATGGGCTATGTGTCTATGTGGGTAGAAGCCGTCCTAGTAGAACTAATGATAACAAAGTTATCATAGAGTTTTTGAAAGAGAATATTTTCTCACGCTTCGGAATCTCTCGTGCTATCATCAGTGATAATGATACTCACTTTTGCAATAGATCCTTTGAAGCTCTTATGCGAAAGTATGCCATAACTCACAAGTTGTTCACACCTTATCATCCTCAAACTAGTGGGCAGGTTGAGGTTTCCAATAGACAAATTAAGCTTATTTTGGAGAAGACTGTGAGCCAAAACCAGAAAGATTGGTCCACCAAACTTGTAGATGCCCCAGGGCCTACAAGACTACTTTCAAGACGAGTCTAGAGATGCCTCCTTATAGGTTAGTCTTTGCGAAAGCTTGCCACCTACCCATTGAGTTAGAGCACCGGGCCTTATAGGCAGTCAAGACGCTAAATTTTGACTTGACTAAGGCCGATGACCTTCGAAAATTACAAATTTCCGAATTAGAGGAGTTGAGAAATGAGGCCTATGAAAATGCTAAGATCACTAAAGATAGAGTTAAGATTTTTCATGATAAACACATCATTAGGAAAACATTTGTCCCTGGACAAAAAGTCTTACTCTATAATTCTAAGCTTCCTCTTTTTCTAGGAAAACTTAAATTAAGATGGACTGGGCCATTCATTGTAAAAATCGTGTTTCCATACGAAACTGTAGAGATCAGTGACACCAAGAATAGAAATGACTTTAAGGTAAATGGTTAAAGCCTTAAATTTTTCTTAGAATCAGTGCCGGTAAATGAAACGGCTATGGGTTTTTTTTGACCCAATGTATCGATAACTTTTCTTTTTTGCATTCCATTTCATGTATCTATACATTTCTTTCATACATTGGGGACAATGCATGAGATAAGTGTGGGAGAGGGCTAACATGACTAATATAACTAAAAAAAAGAGAAAATATATTAAAAAACTTCTTGAGAGAAAAGATAATATTTTGATATATTTTTTGTAAGAAATTAAGTTAATTTTAAGGAATAAGAAAATCATAATTAGGATTTCTTATACTTGGTCAAAATAAGATCACTTGTTTGATATTTAGGGTTAGGAAGAAAATTTGTGAAAGTAATTTAGTCTTGATCTTTACCTTAATAAAATATGCACACTTTATACACTTACATACTTAGGGTTCAAAAATAAAGATTTTATGCCTTATAAAAAAAAGAAAAAAATATATATCTATGAAAAATAAACAAATCTAAATATTGATTAGCTAGGAGCTTTGGCCTAAGCAAGCCTTGCTATTTATGCGAAAGATGATTAGATAAGTTTAAAATATATTTGTATATATAAATCCTTTAATTATGCTGGGTATTTGTGCCTTATGAAGCATAATATTCACACCTAAAAGGGTACATTTTATAAATAAAAATCCTTAGTTTCATGGCCTTATTTGCTCGAGTACTTAAGTACTTAGGGGTGTTTTCTCACCTGGTGCCCTAAGACTGTCCGGTTTGGGTGTCACCAACTAAAGGCTCGTTACATGGGCATATTAGAAAGCCTAATGAATTAAAAAATAAATACCACCAAAAATAAAAAAATAATAAGGCATAAGAGTTAATGTTAAAGAACCCTTAGTCAAACTTCACGGTCATGAAAATACATATGAATTAGGGTAAAGTAATAGATTAGTTGAGAAATAATTCGACTCCTTACTTTGATTGATGACATATTTTTGAATAGAGACTAAGTTTAGGAATGAAACATTCGATTTTCCTATAACTTATAGATTTCTTGAACTCTTACAAATATACTACAAATATTTTCTCTCTTTTCAAAATGCTTTTTGAAAATTCTAACATTTTTCTCTTTCTTTGTAGATTTTGTGGGTGCAATTCATTGAAAATCCTCATGAGACAAAACTTGTCCTCTGGGGGTAGCGTAGAGGTTTAACGGCTTGTTGAACATGCTCAGTGCAATCGCGTAACCTGCAAAAGTGGTTTAATAATTGATTAGGATTAGTTTTGATGTTTTACTTGAGGGCGAGCAAAAGATAAGTGTGAGGGTGTGATCGGTCACATATATTGCATATATATTCTCACATTACCATGTTTATTATCTAATAAATCTCATTAATAAGTCTTATTTTTCTTTATAAAATGTAGACCCATTGCTAAAGGAAAGGGAAGAGAAATGAGCCCAAAAGCACATTAAAATTCTGATTTAATTTAGAATTAATTCAAAATTAGAAAATCAGGGCAGATCATGGCAAATCAGAGGAGTTAAAAACTGGTTAAAATAAATCTTCTCAAATCAATCAGTTAAAGCCAAAGATCAAAGGCATTTTCATCAAATCCAGGAGCTGAAACGAGAAAACCAGCAAGGGATAAAGGTGAATCACTAAGCAAGGGAGTGCTACCAACCAGGTGTGGCCACCTGGCCATACCATGGCTGCGGAACGCGGCCAAAGTCATGTTTTCGCGGCTTGGTTAGTGTTGTTGGGGAACGTTTACTCCCCTATCTCTATACACCCTCCCCCGTTTGGTTTTTCCCTATAAATATCACATTTTTCAGAGAAAAAGGGACCGAAAATTAGTTCAAGTTTTTCTTTTTGTTTTTAGGGTTTAGGTTCTTTGTTAGATAAATTAAGAAATTGTATCTCTATTTCTTTATTTGTAATTCAGTTTAGATACAAGTGAGAGAGAGAGAGAGGAAAAGAGTGATTGTAATCTGAAGTTGAAGTGACATCAATAAAGGTTCAAAACTTCTCTTCTTCTCCAATTCACGGGTATGTCTTATTCTATTTACATGTCTTATTTTATATTATTTATGAGTAACTAAACTTGTTTTCTGGGCTCACTATTAACTCTCTCTTTGATCCCTCTTGTTTTGAATGGTTTTGATGTAAAGAACCCAACAGAATCATATATATGCCTAAAACTAAGCCTTTCTTCTTTGAAAGTGTTCTTGAAGGCATATGAGGATGGGTTTGGATTTCTCAACTTCTATTTCTTTTAAAACATCACTTGAACTTGCTTTTATTTCATACTTGGAAGAAAACTTGATGATTTAACATTCAGTTCGAGAGGATTTCTTAAGAAAAAGAGTTAAACTTTTCCAAACAATCTTATTTGCTTGTTTAAGATTTTCAAAACTGAAGTTTAAGCTTTTACCTATGATCAAGTTGAGGCACTAAGAATTTAAAGAGAAGAATATATCGTTGAGTAGTAAGATAGTGAGCCCAGATCTTTTTCCTATATTAAAAACAACCAAATAATCTTCAACACAGATCACCTTTTCCAAAGCCTTCTCTAAGTTTTCAATTTTTCAATCACTTCCTTACTTTCCATTCTCTTTTTCAATATAAAAAAAAACACTGACACCATTCTTTGCTTCTTAAACAAAACACCAAAAAGCTTTCGTCGCATTCCTCCTTGTGGGCACGACCCATTAGCCCAAAGCTAGACGGTAATTCTTACTGCTTTCACTTTCAATCAATTGGCTATTGGGCATCCAAGGGATTTGCCTGTGGGGGAAGCACAGTGCAGAGAGGAGGCTAGGGAAGGAAGTATGCGCACGACCATGGAGGGGAAAGCTCAGGGATGATGCGACAGTGGGTGTATGCGGGCTCCAACGGAGGTTGGGTGTTGCGCAAAAAGGGACGCGTGGGTTGCTTGATGAAGGGAAGCGTCGAGCGCGACGCTCAGGCTGCTGGTGTGCGCGGAAGAGAAAAGGGCAGCGAGCAAGAGGCTGTCCATGGCCTGTGGAGGAGGTGAAGGCTTGGTTGGGCTGCTGGGCGCACATGGGGAGATGTCAGTGCTCAGCATGGGATCGACCAGTTAAGGGGGTTCAGGGGCAGCTGTGCTTGGATGGAAAGAGAAGTGCGGCGCTGGGAGAGGGGGTATGCTTCCATGTGCAGCCAGGAAGAAGCTGCTGGTGTGTTCAGGGGTGCACCGACAGAGGGGGGCAGCAGTACGGGCTGTTAGAGTTGGCGCGACTCGCCGGAGAAGTGGGGGAGGTGGTGCGTTTAGGCCCGAATTGGACGAGATCGTCTGATTGGGCGTGCGGCAGTGAAGAGGAGGAAGGAGGGATTATGAAGTTGGATTTTTGGTTGTGATTATGATTGTGTTGTTAGGATTTGGATTAAGATAAGATGTGGTTGTTAGGATTTGGTTAAAATAGGATTTGAATGGGTTTGGGTTGGATTTGGGTTAATGGGTATAAGGGTAAAGTGTAAATGGGTTTGGCTATTGAATGGGCTTTGCTTTGGGCTTGGTTAAGGCTAAAGAGAAATAAAGGAAATAGAAAGATGGAGAGGAAGGAAAATAATAATAATAGAAGCATTAATAATAATAATAATAATAATAATCAATAACAACTACATGTTAATAACTATTTAAATTAATCACTAATAACAATAGAAATCTATAACAAGTAGCCGAAAGAGTTCACATAAAATAGTAATAATAATTCTAACAATAATAAATATATATTTGAAAATACTAATACGATATTATAAACAATAAAATATTACACATGCCAAAAAATCAGAAATTCAAAATCTTCTCTATAGATGTGAAAGTTTTGAATTCGAGGCCGATTGGCTTCTGGGTCATTAAATAAGTAGTATTTTGGAAGGAGGAGGCCCAACATCAGAAGGCTTTCCTCTGTTCCTTGATATTTCTTACTTTGGTGAATTGAGTTGCTTTTTTTTTCTTCGCTCGGTGAAAGAAAATGGAAAGGATGCCAATGATAAAGATGGTGGTTGCATTGTATCGGTCCCCTTACCATGCAATTTCGGTTCTCGTTTGACATGGTTACGTAATTTTGATTTTCATGACAAGGTCTCATCGCTAGGAAGGATTAGATTGGGATCGAGCTCTAACTTGATTTACTCAAACATATGTTCTCCTAGTGGCTGGTGCAGCCGGAGTGATGTTTTACTCCAGTGGCAATGATGTTGGATCCTGATTCCATCGTCGTTGTTACTTTTTGGACTCTTTGCTCCGGGCCAGGTCCTATGGTCCTCGCACTGGGGGTTCTTTTCTTAAGGTGAGGCTTGGGAAGGAAGCGTAGGTGGATGACCTGAGATGATGAGGCGCCCCTGTTTTAGAGACAACTAGATACTCGCTCAGGATGGAAGGATCGTGATGTGACATCATCACGTTCTTGTATGTCCTTAACGAGATCGCCTGGCTACCTTGGAGGCGTGCTTTACTCGAGAAGAAAGAGGCGGTCCTATTTTTGTGCAGGAACCTCCCTAAGCTTTCCTTGGGGGCTACGAATGGTGGCGCGAGCAATGGGATCGTGAGTGCATGAAGCATCCCCGGATTGATGGACCTTTGTTTGCTTCAACATCATGATTTTTGGCGAGTCTGAGTCTTGATATGCTCATCTGTATTTATTTTTCAAAAAAGCAAACATAAACATGTAATAGACCCCGTATTTCTCTTTTAAGTTGTAACTATGTAATTGAATAGATATAATTAGGAAAACTTTGTAGTGAAAGTGATTTTTGGAATAAAAATAGAGATGTGCATTGAGATCTTACCTGATTTGTTATTGTTTGTATTGTTTGGAAGTGTATGTATGCTCTGGGAATCGATTTTGATTTCAAGATGCCATGGAATGACTGCATGCAATCTCTGAGTGGTGATTTGTCTCATCTTTGGACATGTGACCACGCGAGATTGGTACATCGAGGGGATAATCCAAATAAGAAAACCCTCATGAATATACCTAATTTCGCATATGGCCATAGTCCCATAACACCAATAGAAAAGTCAGTCTAAGGTGGGAAAATTCCCAACAAAAGATTTGGATACATTTGTTCCATAGGGGCCCCTACCCGATCATGATTCGGTACTCCAAAGTGGGAACAAGCCCAGCTGCGGAGTTGTCCTCTTGTGTGGGGTTCCCATCAATGGAACTATCTCCCGAGTGGGGGAAATCCCACAACAAAATATGTACGTATGAATGCATTCATCCACCCGTGGGATCAGATAAGGGGAGCTATAAGCTTGCCTACTCTGAGTAGGAAAAATCCCATCAGCGGAACAGACGAGGCCTCTGATAAGGAAAAATCCTTATAGTAGAGTGGGGGACTCTAAGTGGGGAAAATCTCACAACAAGGGTTTTGATTCCATAGGATGATTGAGAAAAGCCTGTAAGCATGTGAGGATTTTGACACTGCATTATAGATTGGGTGACAACGTTTTGTGACACCGCGTTATGGAGCAGGTTCCTCCACGGCGTTATGGAGAAATGAAGGTTAGAACCATCTCCAAGTAGGGGTAAATCCCATCATCGGGGTTTTTTTTGGCTGCCTTCGAGTGGTGAAAATCCCATCAACGGGGCGTCACGGGTGGATATATCTACAAAATATAAAGCATGGAACAATATTTATTTAAAATGCAATACAAAGAGAGGGTTCAAAAGGGTGTACACCATTTGAAGGAGAGTTTGGCATTTCAATCAATTGTACTGTACTAAGTGAAAATCACCTAGAGGGGGGTGAATAGGTGATGATGCTAATCTAGTGAACTTAATGCGGAATTTAAAAACTAATTGCAATTAACAAGAGATGCACACTCAAACAAGTCAAGCAAATAATTATGAATGAACAATATGAATTTATGCAAGGCACAATAGAGAGAGAGAGAGAGTAAGAGCCAAGGGATCAAGCGCAAACAACAAGATATGTTTCGAGGTTCGAGCACCCAGCTCTACATCCCCGCCTTCACACAGAAGGATTTCAACTCCACTAGCTTGTCCACAAAGGACTCCCACAAAGGGAACCTCCACCGAGGATTTGGGGCAATAACAATTATAAGGAGTACCCAACTCCTCTCTTTGCAAACACAACCTCCTCCTTGAGGCACAACACCAAGCCAACAAACAATCACCTCACAACTTGAGGGATTAGAAACACAAGGATCACCTCACAACTTGAGGGATACAACCCAATAGCACAACCTCCTCAACACAATGAAGGAAAGGCATAAAGCCAAGCTAAGATAGGGTTTACAACTTGGTGATCAAAAGACCACAAATAATCTCTTTTCCCACACAAAGATCCTATAGAATAATATAGTAGATGTAGCTCAAGTGTGGAGAAAACCAAAGGAATGAAAATCAAAAACTCAAAGAAAATCCTTGGGAAAACTAGAAACCAAGATAAAGAAGATGAATCAAACACTTTTCCCAAAAACTATTTTCTTTGATTTTCCAAACCCTAGCAAAAACACCAAAAAGATTGTTCAATTTAAAGCCCAAAAACTTCTTTTGATTGCTGTGAAAACACTAGAGAAAGCTCAGAAAATTCGTCCAAAAATTCTTAGAGAAAACCTCTTTCCAATAGGGTATTTATAGCCCATTTACAAAACTAGCCGGTGGCAACCACCGGTCGACCGGTCGGTCGACCGTCCAACGGTAATATTTGACCGCTGGCAGCTACCGGTCGACCGGGCGGTCGACCGTCCCCAGAACCAGAGAGCAACGGCTCTCTGGTCGGTCGACCGCTCGGTTGACCGGGAACAAACAAAGAGCAACCTGCTCTCAGTCGGTCGACCGTGCAGTCGACCCGCTTATGGGGCAGCCAGCGTGCACGTATCCGTGCACGTCGGTCGACCGCTACGGTCGATCTGCTACTTGGTCCGGTCGACCGTCCAGTCGACCGTCCTAGCCTGGCAGCAGCAGTAGTTCCGGTCAGAAAAACATGTAATTTTTAATCCTAAAAATTCTCATAAAATCTCTAAAATTACACAAAAATAGTTTTATCATTTTATTGTGAAATATAAACTTGTGATAAAAATTTCATCACAAATAACAAACATTTTGAAACATTTTTGTGTCTTATCATATTTACCAAAAATCAAAAACTGTATTTTCTAAAACTTGGATTTTTGAATTGAAAATTTACTTTGTCCAAAACTCGTCCAAATACAAAAACATGGTATTAAACAACATTTAGGCATGATGTATATGGATATAATCCTATATACATGAAACATATATATATCCATGTTTTTTACTTTAATTCCAAAATATGTTTTGTTAAAAATACCAAAACATAAAACACATGAATAAGTAAGTCAAAACTAAGTTTGTCTAGGAAGTTGAAGTATGCATGTATATAGAACAAATCTTATATACATTAAACCATGTAAACTTGTTTTGAATCTATCTATTCATACAAACCAAGATCGGTTAAACCAAAAACGGAAAAACCGAAAACCAATATTCAAAACATGAAACGTGTGTGTTGTGAACTTGAGCATATCATACTATTCTAGTCTTTACAAATGGATCTAAAACTTAAACTAAACTAGGGTACCGAAGTCTTCTTGTAGAGCGCCGTCTCCAAGCCGACTCGATCCAAAACTTCGTGATCCACCGAGCAAGTGTTATATATGATCTTGATGCTCGGGCCCTGGAATCACCATGTGAAAGCTTCCAAATCATCTTGTTGAAGCTAATCACCTACTAATAACTTGATTACTGATCTGAAACTTAAATCACAAGATTATTAGGGCACATAACTACATGAGTTAATCATCATCAAAACTAGAGTGGAAGGCCTCTGGGCCAACACTGAGTGGTCGTGTTCTGCTCTAGGAAAGGTGAGGTATTCATCTTTCGTAAAAGTGTCTCGAGAGTGAGGATGTACTCCTCGAGGAAGTATTGCTGGATGAGCTCTTCTAAATATCTTCAGAGGGCCTAGTAATGGTTGGTTTGGTATCCCTTGCAATCGTGAAATGAGCTGTACTCCTTGAACCTGATTAGTGATGGATTGGGCTGGATCGGCTTTGGGCATCTGACCCATGATTGATCTATGAAGGTGTTGAAAACTTCATTAATCGGGAGCTTTAATATTGTGAAACACTCTACTATCCTGTATCCTCGAATTGGACTTGACGGCATTATGGAGAGAGGTTGTCCCCTATACCGGTCGGGAACATAATTGGGAGTTTCACGAGTAGACTTCAATTTTGTTCCATTCTCGTGGTGGTTTGTTGAAGGGTCGGATCAGAGGAAGCCTTCATTGCTTTTTCCAGCTGGACGAACGGCTATGCCTGAAAGAGAGAATCTCTCATTTTAGCGACATTGCGTTTCAGAAGATGCTTAAATAGGGGGTAAGTTACCTGCAACCTGCTGATAAATGCGAGTGCAGAAACTTTCTCTTTACAATTAGAGACCTTAGCAAGCTGACATTAGAAGAAGTTGAAATAAGATTTGAGTCTATCTCCTGGCCTCTGAAGAGGAGCTGATGGCTACCTCTCTTGGCTTCTTGGCTATTAGCTTATTGCGTGAGAAAGGTGATCAGAGGGTAACCGTGCACAAAAATATGTATTTAAAATTCAAAATTTTAAGTTTGTACGCTTTGGCTTCCTCGATATTTCCGTTATAGCAAAGTGGTCATATGGGTAAAATCCATAAGGACGAGAGATGATAGAAGCATTAACAGTATATCACGTTAGTGTTAACGAGTTCTTCTATGTTTTTGAAAGAATCAAAAGAAAAAAAATCAAACTAGAAGTAGAAGTAGAAGGCGATGACAACATCAAAGAAACGATAATGGAGTTGTGATTTGAAAATGGCTTTAAAAACAAAGTAAAAGAGGAAAGAAAACTCATGAATCACTCACTACTAATTGCTCTCACTAATTGTTGGCCCAAAGGCCCACCATTCAAGTTTTGATGATGATTAACTCAGTTGTTATAGTACTAATGATCTTGTGCTTATTTAGCTTAAGATAATTGATCAAGATCTTAGTCAGTGTTTAACTTCAACTATAGATTTGAAGTCAAGTTTTGAAACTAGCACTTGTTGATTCAAGAGCTCACGCTTCAAGATCGCATCAAGTACTCAAAGAAGAGTAGCTCATGGATCATGTTTTGGACCAAGTTAAGATGGAGAAGAAGATTTACAAGAGAAGATTTTCTAGACTTGAGTCTATGTTTATAAGTGTTAAGATTTTTATTTCAGACAAGATATAAAGGATATATTAGTTGTGAATTGTTCAAGCTCATTTACACATATACAAAATTTGTATAGTGTTTTCATAAAAAATAGTTTTAGAAAATTTAGTTTCAGTTTAACCGATTAAGTTTCAAAGAATACATATTTCGTTTTCATAATTAGATTTCATCAAAACAAGTTTACATGGTTTATATGTGTATTGAATTTCATCCATATACATTGATGCTTAATAGTGAAAAAAACTTATTTGATGTTTCTATATCATGTGTTTAAGTTTTGTTAGTGTCAAAACTTATTTTTAAGCTTAATGTCAAAAACAAGTATATTCCATCTTGTATGTGCATTGGATCATTTTCATACATACTATGCTTCTAATTTGTTTAAATATCTTGTTTTTGTATTTGAACAAGTTTTGGAAAAATCGCATTTTTCTTTAGAAGTTTGGTTTTTGAAAAATACAGTTTTTTTTAAAGCTTTAACTTCTATACCTCAAAAATAGTTCAACATATTTGTAATAAGTGTTGAATTTTAATCACACGTATTTGTACTTCAAAGTGCTTCTATGAACTTATTTTTGTGGATTTTTATAGAATTTAAATAAAATTTTAGGGTTTTTACAAGTTCGATTTTCATCCCTAAAAACCGTGACCTTGGGCTTCTGACGGACCAAACAGTTGATCGAACCAGAGGTCGGTCAACTGAATGGTCGACCGATGTGCACAGAACATGCACAAAGACCTAGCTTGAGGGTCGGTTGATCAGACGATCGACGATCCAGAGAGCTTGCTCTCTGGATCTGGCCCCAGTCGACCGAGCGGTTGACCGACCAGAAAGCAGTGCTCTATGGTTCTCGACTCGATCGACCGGTCAGTCGACTAATAGGTCAAGACCTGTGTGGTTGACCAAGTGGTCGACCGGTACCCCCAACATTTTGAAATATGACCGTTGGTCGGTCGACTGGCCAGTCAACCGACAGGTTATTTTGGTCAGAAACTGAGCCCAACGGATAGTTTTTTGAACCCTATAAAATGGGGTTCTCTTGGCCAGTTTTGGACAAAATTTTAAGAGAGTTTGTAAGCCAGTTTTTCCAATCTTCCTCAGAGGTTTTTCAACAAGTTTTTAGGCTTAAATTCCATATTAAGGAGAGTTTATCAAGAAAGTTTTTTTTTGAGTTTTCTAAAGCATTCTTTTGAGTTTTTCTACCATAAAATCTATCTTGTTTTCTCACACAAGCTTGAGCTTTTCAAAGCCATATCTATCCTATAGGATCCTTGGTAAGAGAGCTTGTTTTTGTGATCAAGAGAAGTGATCACAAGTATTCCACCCCTTGTATTGGGAAGTTGTAGAGGTGCGGCCTCGACAAGCTAGTGTGCTCGCGTATGTTATTCTTGCAGGAACAAGTGAGGAATTTGCGGGTCCAAGAGTGCTTGAGGGAGCTCGTTGTAGGTGTTGCAACACCGAATGATCTTACAGGATCGATTCTAGTGAAAAATTCTTCATAGTGTTAAAGACGGGGACGTAGAGTAAGTGTGCTCGAACCTCAAAACAAATCTCCCGTGTTTGCGATTGCCCATCTCTCTCTCTCTCACTTGTGTTTTATATCTTGCATGTGTTTATTGTTCATATCTCTTATATGCTTGATATTCTCTTGTGCTAAATTAATATATATGCTTGGGTTGATTGTTTGCTTACACTTGTATTCAACCAAGAGAGCCATAATGGCACCTCAACTCTTAATCTAGAGAAATCTAGAGGAGATAGTCCAAAATCCTTCACCGGGAATTCAGTTACACTCTTTGGCTATATGTTGTGTGTTTGCTCAATAATTTTTAGTTTGCATAATTAGTTTTATTCTACATTAGTTTTGCATTTGATTAGCTTGTCACCTATTCACCCCCCTCTAGGTGACTTACACTAATCACACTAACCTCCTTATTGATAGGTGCCTCATATTGGATCCCTGGCAATACGAGGCTTGGCTTCAAGAAGCTTTTCAAAGTATGACCAATATGATTGTTCTTCTCCCCTAACCAGGCTTCCAAGGTAAACTTGAACATCAACCCATCAAGATCAATTAGAAGGTAAGTATGGATGAGAATCAAGTGCATATATTGTATGAGCCAAAGGTGAGTGGATAAAATTAAACTTGCATCATAAACAAGCTAATGCAAACAATAAGTCATCAAAATCGATTAGAAGCAAGCATAAAAGAAGAGAGTTAGTTGCAAGTTAGCAAGTTATAAGTTAGAACCCATCATCATGCGCCATCAATGGCTCTTGCAAGAGCAAGGCCTTGTATGATGCTATGAGATTCATATTGATTATCAATCAAGAGATAGAGAATAAGTGGGTTAGTAGTGAGAATACCATAAGAGAAAAATCTAGCTAAACATCATGTGAGAAGTTAGAGGAGAAACAATAGAAGGAAAGGATGAATATTTCATAGATTTGTCACTCATCTATTACATCAACACTCTCTTTCTTCTATGAATCATTCTCTGGCCTAATACATGATCTAAAAAATAAAGAGAAAATCCTGCACTACTCTATGGAGAAGAAACCCTAATCCTGGTCTCTTCACTCAAGCCTCTAGCCTCTGATGCACTATTTATAAGCAAATGAAGATTCTGAAAGACGAGGCGATGCCATGCGGCAAAGATCAGGGGACCTATGGCCCTGAGTTTGCCGTGGATCTGCTACAATAGCCATGGATCTGTGGCCTGATGTGGGCCATAGGCCATGATCTTTTGGTCTGGGTCTCGTGCAGCTGTGAGAGGATCTTTTATATGTTGAATTTTCAAATTTTTGCTCTGAAATTCTAGCATATTGGGAAAACTAAGTAAAAGAGGAAAGAAAACTCATGGATCACTCCCTACTATTTGCTTCCACTAATTATGTAGGTTCACCTAGAGGGGGGGTGAATAGGTGAAGGCTAATCTGATGGTCACTTAATGATGAAGGATGCGGAAGCTAAAAAGAATTATGACCTAATTAAATCTTTTACACTAAACACTATGTATAACACAAGAGTGTTGCTGAATTCCCCGTGAAGGGCTCTGGACAAACTCCTCTAGATTCCTCTTGAATGGGTTGAGGTGCCGCGTTGGCTCTCTTGGTTGAATACAAGTGTTAGCAAACAAACCCAAGCAAGTATATCAATTATGCACACAAGATATATCAAGCATATAAAGGTAGACAATAAAGCATGCAAGATATAAATGAGACAAAGAGAGAGAGAGAGTGAGCAATCGCAAACACAAGGGATTTGTTTTGAGGTTCGAGCACACTTGCTCTACATCCCCTCCTTCGACACACGAAGGATTTCTACTATGCAAGATCCCAATGGATCTCTCCTCGGTGCCGCAACACCTACAAGCCCTCGGACTCCCTAGTCCCGTACACACGCAAGCTCACTAGCTCGCCGAGGCCGCACCTCAAACACGGAGTTCGCACCCGAACCCGAAACACCGAGTCCACACTAGGACCCGAAACAATCGCGAACACACACGTCCGCCTTCTCAAAGAACAAAGTAGAACTTTGGTGATCACAACTCTTGATCACCTAAAATCCTCTCACTATAACACTCCTATAAGATGAATAGATCAATGGATGCTCAAGTGTTTGTGTGAGAAAACAAGGAAAGAATCTTTGGTGAAAAACTCAAGAAAATCTCTTTTACACTCTTGATAAACTCTCCTTTTAATTGGAAGTATTGGCTCTAATTTTGTGGAGAAAAACCTCTGGAATGAATGGCAAAAACTGGCTCTAAGAGTCTCCAAAATCTTCTTGCAAAACAGTCCACAAACACCCAAATATATAGGCTATCAAAAACTAGCCGTTGGGGCTTTGTCAGAACTGCCGGTCGACCCGGGCGGTCGACCGCCAACGGTCGGATATCTGACCGTTGGAGCCACGGTCGACCGCCAGGGTCGACCGACCCACTGGAGCTGAGAGTCTAACTCTCTGTCGGTCGACCCATACGGTCGGCCGAACTTTCCAGAGAGCAGAGCTCTCTGGAGCGGTCGACCGGCACGGTCGGCCGTCCTCCAGTACACAAAGGCGTGCACATCTGTGCACGTCGGTCGACCGGTCCGGTCGGCCGACTCCAGGATTAGTCGACTTATAAGGAGGCAAGTCGACTTATCTGAAGCCTGAAACAGTTTTCTGGGATTAAAAAGTTTGGTCTTTTAGCTCATATAAAAATCTCATAAAATACTTAAAAATCTACAAAAATAGTTTAACCAATATATTTTGATATACAAACATGCTTGCATAAAATCAAGGCATGTTATAAAAGATTGGACTATTTTTGTAACTTGGAAATATTTGGCTCAAATGAAAACTTATATTTCCAAAATCTTGTTTTTTCAAAATTCCTTCAAAATACAAAAACAAGATATTATAATTCATTTTAAGGCATAGTGTGTATGGATATGATCCACTACACAATCAAGATGAAATATTTATCTTTTCTAAATTAAAAAAATCTTTTATGAAAATAATTCTATCAAGAGTGTGTGTGCATGGTATACTTGAGCAATCCACCACTATTCTATCCTTTACATTTTTACTAAAACAAAAACAAAATCTTATACCTAGACACAAGTCTTCATCTTCTTGAAGTCTTCACTTGAAGCCTTCTCATCTTCTTGACTTGGTCCAAGCTTGATCCAAAAGCTCCTTGGATCACACCGTGCTAGCTTCAAATCTTGACATTTTATCCTTTGTTGAGCTATGCACCTACTACGATCTTGATAATGAATCTGTCACTAATTAAACATAAGATCATTAGTAAACATAACTACATGAGTTGATCATCATCAAAACTAGGGTGAAAGGCCTTTGGGCCAACAATCTCCCCCTTTTTGATGATGACAAAACTCATGGAGTTATATATGCATGGATTAAAGTAAAGCTCCAAAGAAGCTCCCCCTTAACTCATGCCTAGACATAAATAATAAGATATGGCAATGAAGCACATGAGTATGTATGCAAATATGGAGATAAAACATGCAACAAGTATAAATCAAAATCTTTTTCTCCTAGTTGCAATACAAAACATATATGCATAATTAACAAGGAAGACAAATACTTCTCCCCCTTAAGCAATGAAAACATGCATATAAACTCAAATACTTCTCCCCCTTTTTGTCAATCATCAACAAAGGATTCAAAGTAAAATCAAATCAAACAAATTTTTCTCCCCCTTTTTGTCTTAAACAAAGAGATCAATAAGGGGTCAAATCAAACATATCAACAAAATATTTTTTTTATTATTAATTTTTCTTAAACAAAATTTTTAAAGGTATCAGAGCTTTTGTAAAACAAACAAATTTTAAGATACCAAATGAAAATAATCATTTTTGTAAAACATATTGATACCAATTGACATTTAACAAATATGAAGTTGAAGCATATTGATATCAATGGAAAACAAAAAAAAATTTTATTTTTCATCATAAACTTTGTGCTTTAATAAAAATGTGAACCAATTGAAAGTTAAGCACATGAAAATCATATATATATATATATATGTATGAAAAGAGTATACCAAGTGAAATTAATACATACATATATAAGAAACAAAATATGAGTATATACAAAATAAGTTCATATTGATACCAATTGAAACGATTCAAAGATACCAATAGACATAACAATAAGATCAAGTGTATAACTCATAACCTACCACCCTTCATATGCACAAGGTAAAAGATTTTCAATGAAGCATACAAGGCATAATCGCCCATCCATCCTCCCATTGAGGGTAGGGGTTTTCAAAAATAGATTTGAAAAATAAGCTTTGTTTGAAAAACTCTACCAAATGAAGAACAAGTAACTAGTTAAAATAATTTTTGATAAACTAGTTAAGAATCCTTCAAGTAAGGAATAAGGTAAAAATATTTCTCATGAAACACAAGTAAATCACATGGCACTAAAACACTCTAATATCCATAAAGTCCATAAAATTTTCAAAAGAGGTAAGTGCACTAGTGTTATGTGGAATATGGTATCATGAAAATGTCAATAAAGCTCAATATTCCTTTAAATCATAAATTTTAAAACATGAAAATCATCACAAATTTTTCATTCATTTTCCTTAAAAAATAATATTTCAAGGTATATGTATGTTTTGACAACACAAGAAGTATACATACATATCCCTTAAACACAATTGAGTCCATATAAATAGATTTGCATTAAAGGTAAATGACTCAAGAGGTATACATGTATATCTTAAAGTTTGGCAAAATACACATATACATGAAATGAAAACACATGATCATAAATCAAATCCAAAAAGTGGGAATACAAGTTTAAAAATGTACGTATCCTCAAAACCAAGCAATACAAGCACATTTCATGGGTTCAAATAAGCATTCAAGCACAAATGTATATAGATTTATTTGTGACCCACGATATATACGAGTATAAATCCTAGTGTTGACAAAACTAACATATAAACTAATATTCAAATCATGAAGCATCAAATTTTGATAAAAATAGAATCATGGTCAATCTCAAAAATTATTTGAAGAATAAATAACTAGTATAAATTGTTTTTGAAAAACTAGTTAAAGATCCTTCAAATATATCAAATCTTATGTTTTTCATAAACATAACTAGATACATAAAAATTTAAGCACTCATGGTCTATAAGGCTCAAAATATTTTTAACAAAAGTGTGAGTGTTAAACGATCATGTAAATAGCATTTTTATGAAAATAGTCAATGAAGCTCAAAAAGATCATAAGTCACATTTTTTAAAAAAAATCATTTTTCATTAAAAACACTAATCTTCATGGTATATGTATGATTAATCCAATCCTAACAATACACATACATATCCCAAATATAAAAGAGTCTATTAATGATGTTTGCATGAAGGCAAAAGACTCACGGGTATACATGTATATTTATTAGTTTTGAATTAAAAATACATATACATGAAGTAAAGCATAAAGTAGGTAGAACATGTATAAAAGAGAATCATCAAAACTAGTTTATACATATGCATATAGTGGATACAAGTGAGCATGAAGTGCATAAGTATATAAAACAAATGTAGCTCACTATTTGTACATGTATAATACAAGTTTTGATAAAATCTACATTTAAGCATGTTATTACTACATGAAGCACTAAAAAAAATGAACATGCTATGAATATGATAAATCAACTAGCATGAACATGAATAAAAGGGAGTTTAGAGTTTGTTACCAACTCCAAAGCTCCAATCATGGTGGCCTTTCCACCAAAACTCCTTGATAGCGATGCATCCAAATGTATGTCCATCAAGTCCATTGCATCCACTACCAAGGCACCTAATCTCTCACGTCTTGAGAGATCCCTCACCTACATCAAAAACATGGGGTGGGGGTTTTGGTACCCATTTTTTCATGGGTCCTTGGGGGTTAGCTTTGTAAGGCACCCAAACATTTTTATGAATAGCAAAATTTAAAACATGCAATTTATCAAAACAAAATTTTGCTAGATGGCCTTTGCGGCCACAATGTGTACATTTGTACACCTTAGGATGCTTATGTGTATGATTGTGATCGTGGCGTGCAACATAAGCAAATGCATGATGGGAGTGATGTGCATGAACATGAGGAGTTTGTTTCTTTGCAAACAAGGACTCCAACCTAGTATGGTTAAATGCACACGAGTTCAAAGTTGAACTCAAACTATCTATTTTATTTTTCAAATTCTTAATCTCACTATCATCAATGGTAGCATGTAAAGAGTAGTGAGAAATAAAATCATTTTTCTTTATCTTTTTAGAAACATTTTCTTTTTCTTTTTCAAATATTTTTCTTTTCAAACAAGAGTTTTCTTGAAAAACAATTTCTTTTTGTTTTTCCACCAAAGCAATTTTATTTTTCAAATTAGTGTTTCCTTCACATAAATCATTCAATTTTGCCATGAGGGAAACATTTTCATTTTTCAAAACTTCATTTTCTTTTTCTAAGCATGCCATTTTATCTTCTAATGAATCCTTTTCATTAAGCATGGCATCAAAATTCTTTTTCAAATTTTTGTTATCTTTTTCTAAACATGCAATGTTAGATTTAAATGAATCTTGTTCTATATGCATGCAAGCAATGTTATTTTTCAAATTTTTATTTTCTTTCTTAATCATGTCATACTTTTCAAGCAATAGATGACAAAAAGTAGATAGCTCATCATATGACATGTTATTATCCTCATCCTCGGATTCGGAAGTTACCTCAAGGGGGTTATCCCCTTGGACCATATAGCACTTGTTGGAGGTGTCGCTTCCAACATCCGAATCGCTCCCCGTATAGTATTGATCTTTTTCACGGAGGGAGATGAGGGTATTCCAAACTACAAAAGCCGAATCAAAGTTAGAAACTCTAGATAAATAAACATCATCTAGGGTAGATTTTAAAGCATGAAGGGCTTTTGCATTAGCCTCAAAATTCTTACCATCTAAACAATATGCATTATTAGTAGTGGCAAGATAAACATGATAACCTAGGGCTTTGAGGTACAAGGACATCTTCACCTTCCATATATGGATGTTAACAATGTCAAACATGGGTGGTGACATGAAGTCCATGGTGTGTGTACAAAATATTGTGATTAGCCTAAAAATGAGGATCTTTTACTCTAGGTTGTTAGACCAAATCAGAGTACCAAGCTCTGATACCAATTGTAGGTTCACCTAGAGGGGGGTGAATAGGTGAAGGCTAATCTGATGGTCACTTAATGATGAATGATGCGGAAGCTAAAAAGAATTATGACCTAATTAAATCTTTTACACTAAACACTATGTATAACACAAGAGTGTTGCCGAATTCCCCGTGAAGGGCTCTGGACAAACTCCTCTAGATTCCCCTTGAATGGGTTGAGGTGCCGCGTTGGCTCTCTTGGTTGAATACAAGTGTTAGCAAACAAACCTAAGCAAGTATATCAATTATGCACACAAGATATATCAAGCATATAAAGATAGACAATAAAGCATGCAAGATATAAATGAGACAAAGAGAGAGAGAGAGTGAGCAATCGCAAATACAAGGGATTTGTTTCGAGGTTCGAGCACACTTGCTCTACATCCCCCCCTTCGACACACGAAGGATTTCCACTATGCAAGATCCCAATGGATCTCTCCTCGGTGCCGCAACACCTACAAGCCCTCGGACTCCCTAGTCCCGTACACACGCAAGCTCACTAGCTCGCCGAGGCCGCACCTCAAACACGGAGTTCGCACCCGAACCCGAAACACCGAGTCAACACTAGGACCCGAAACAATCGCGAACACACACGTCCGCCTTCTCAAAGAACAAAGTAGAACTTTGGTGATCACAACTCTTGATCACCTAAAATCCTCTCACTACAACACTCCTATAAGATGAATAGATCAATGGATGCTCAAGTGTTTGTGTGAGAAAACAAGGAAAGAATCTTTGGTGAAAAACTCAAGAAAATCTCTTTTACACTCTTGATAAACTCTCCTTTTAATTGGAAGTATTGGCTCTAATTTTGTGGAGAAAAACCTCTGAAATGAATGGGAAAAACTGGCTCTAAGAGTCTCCAAAATCTTCTTGCAAAACAGTCCACAAACCCCCAAATATATAGGCTGTCAAAAACTAGCCGTTGGGGCTCTGTCAGAACTGCCGGTCGACCCGGGCGGTCAACCGCCAACGGTCGGATTTCTGACCGTTGGAGCCACGGTCGACCACCAGGGTCGACCGACCCACTGGAGCTAACAGTCTAACTCTCTGTCGGTCGACCCGTACGGTCGGCCGACCTTTCCAGAGAGCAGAGCTCTCTGGAGCGGTCGACCGGCACGATCGGCCGTCCTCCAGTACACAAAGGCGTGCACATCTGTGCACGTCGGTCGACCGGTCCGGTCGGCCGACTCCAGGATTAGTCGACTTATAAGGAGGCAAGTCGACTTATCTGAAGCCTGAAACAGTTTTCTGGGATTAAAAAGTTTGGTCTTTTAGCTCATATAAAAATCCCATAAAATACTTAAAAATCTACAAAAATAGTTTAACCAATATACTTTGATATACAAACATACTTGCACAAAATCAAGGCATGTTATAAAAGATTGGACTATTTTTGTAACTTGGAAATATTTGGCTCAAATGAAAACTTGTATTTTCCAAAATCTTGTTTTTCCAAAACTCCTTCAAAATACAAAAACAAGATATTATAATTCATTTTAAGGCATAGTGTGTATGAATATGATCCACTACACAATCAAGATGAAATATCTATCTTTTCTAAATTAAAAAAAATCTTTTATGAAAACAATTCTATCAAGAGTGTGTGTGCATGGTATACTTGAGCAATCCACCACTATTCTATCCTTTACATTTTTACTAAAACAAAAACAAAATCTTATACCTAGACACAAGTCTTCATCTTCTTGAAGTCTTCACTTGAAGCCTTCTCATCTTCTTGACTTGGTCCAAGCTTGATCCAAAAGCTCCTTGGATCACACCATGCTAGCTCCAAATCTTGACATTTTATCCTTTGTTGAGCTATGCACCTACTAAGATCTTGATAATGAATCTGTCACTAATTAAACACAAGATCATTAGTAAACATAACTACATGAGTTGATCATCATCAAAACTAGGGTGAAAGGCCTTTGGGCCAACAAATTACACTAACCTCCTTGTTGATAGATGCCTCAAATTGGATCCTTGGCAACACCAGACATGACTTCAATAAGCTTTTCAAAGCATGAATCATAAGATTGTTCGTTTCCCCCAGCCTTGCTTCACAAGGTAAACTTGAACATCAACCCATCAAGATCCATTAGAAGGCAAGCATGGGATGAGAAGCAAGTGCACAAATTGCATGACCCAAAGGTGAGTGCATAAAAACAAATTTACATAATGAAATATTAAATCATCAAAACCGAATAGAAGCAAGCATGAAATAAGAGAGTTAGTTGCAAGTTAGCAAATTAGAAGTTAAACCTATAATCATGAGCCATCAATGGCTATTACAAGAGCAAGTTCCTGTATGATGCAATGAGATTCATATGGGTTATCAATCAAGAGTTAGAGAATTAGTGGGGTTAGTAGTGAGATCACCGTGAGAGAAAATCTTGCTAAGCGTCTTATAAGAAGTTAGAGGAGAAACGATATAAGCAAAGGAGGAAGCTTTCATAGATTTGTCACTCAGGTATTGCATCAACACTCTCTTTCACTTATGAATCACTCTCTAACCTAAAACGTGATCTAAAAAAGAAAGAAAAATATAAAGAAAAGAAAGTGAAAAATCCTACAATACTCTATGAGAAGAAACCCTAATCCTAGCTTCCTCTCCTGAGTCTCTAGCCTCTAATGCATTATTTATAGGCAACTGAAGATTCTGGAAGATGAGATGACACCATACGGCAAAGATCAAGGCCTATGACTAACTTTGTTGCGGATCAACTGCAATAGCTGCAGATGTGCGATGTAATCAGGGCCATAGGGTCTGATCTTTAGGCCCGGGTCTCGTCCAGTTGCAAGGGGATCCTTTATATATTGATTTTTCTTATTTTGCTGTGAAATTTCAGCAGATTGGACTTCAATATTGAGCTTCAATTTGAGTCTATTTTGGGTTCTTTTAAAAGACTTGGTCTTTAAGAAATCTCTAAAATTATCCTAAAAATAGCAATATTTAGCCTCTTTTTACCAATTTTCCTTCTCCCGTTATTATCTGCATAAGGGACCAAAACATGAGTAAGAAGTAACTTTGAAATGCGATAATAAAATGCAAAATTGATGACTAATTAGAAGGCCTCGGTGATTTTTGAGAAGTTACAGAGAGAACAGGGTGGTAGGGAGTAGAACCCCTCTGATACGATACCTCTAAGACAGAGGAGAAAGTAAGGAAAATTACCGGGTCATTCTGGGAGTAAAGCATTATCTTGTCATGAAAGTGGTGAATATGTTGGACCGAATCGCTCACTTTGGTTTAACATCAAATGTAGTAATCAAGAACTTCTTTGAAAGCTTACTCTCTTGAATGTCTTTGGAAAGTGGGGTGTCGTGGAGGCGAGTAGTTGGAACTAAGTGCTGGGAAAGCTCGGCCTCTGTGATCCATTTCTGGATTAGCTCCTCGAGGACGTGGAGATTTAGGGATGCACTGTTCTCTGCGTCACCTTCTACCTGTGTGGAACTATTCTGAAGGGTGATGATTTGAGCCTGTAGTTGTTGGTTGAGCAACTTTAGCTCTTCCTGTTCATGAAGGATATGTTATGACAGTCGAGAGCATCATCTTCTTCCGTTAATGATCTGATTTCTGTTATTGTTCCTTCATCTCTTGAAGTAATTGAATAGCTGGTTTTCATGTTGTTGTGGAGATTGGGTGCCGACGATGGCTCCTGCAAAGTGGCAAAGGCAGTAGCCTCTATGAACTGTAGATTGTTTATTCGCCTGGAGGTCGCGTCTCCGGCAGTCATTTTGGCCTTTCCCTTGAAGGACGTGCCATCGATCACTTTCTTGTGTGGGTACATCACTGATCAGAAAGAGGCTATTTGAGGGAAGGTCAAAGAGACAGAGATCTTGAGTATAAGGACTCAGATCTAAATGAAAGCACCAAAAATGTTGTAAATTCTCGAAAGGAATTTATCTACACATCAAATTGTGACTGGATCTAAAAGAGAGCAGAAGAAACAATCGCAAAGATTCAGATTTTACGTGAAAACTCAATTGGAAAAACTACGGAAAGGAGGGGAGAATTCACTATTTTTCAGAAGATTACAGTGGATTCTACAGAGAACAACTCGATTCGTCTTGCTAGATATCACCCGCCACAAAAATCTCTCTCCTTAAATGTCCCTTCTTGATATCTTATATATCGGAGGGTTACTATTGATGGTGAGAGTCATGGGCGACGTTGAGTTCATCCACATCTTCGCCATGACGTGGAGCTCATCTTCAATATGGATGACGAGTCCGAGGAGACCTGCGAGCTCTACCAGCGCGAGGGCGTGGTCAAGATCCCCCACTTCAGCTCACTACAGGGATGATTTTGAGGCCAAGCATGACCTCCTTCCTTGAAGACTGCACGAAAACATTGCAGGGATGATGTTTTTAAAAAATAATAAGCTTTTAATGTCGGTTTTTGACCATTTGCGTCAGTTATATAAAATAACCAACCAATTAAAGTACTCGATATGGTGTATGTATTTGATTTAACCTTTTCATGGTCAGATTGAATGATTTTAGCTCCAGATATTATTTTCTAGTATTTTAGATTTTTTAGCATTTTTTAAATTTTTTCTGGATTATTTTTGAAGATCTCTGAATTTAGTGTCGATGATACCGACAATTGACTCTAAGAATTTTAATTCATAAACAGAGTTGAGTTTATGAAATCTACTTTCTAATTATTCTTCAAGGTCATATTTTCTACTTTAATATATTTTTGAGATTATTCTGAATTAGACAAAAATTCGGCGGAGCCAGTATGGACCGGTATCGGCGATACATTCCAAAAATTTTAACTTTCAAATTAGACTAAATTTGTTAAATCTGATTTCACATACTCTTTTGGGTAATATTTTCTATTTTTACAGATTTTTTTGAGAGCGGTTCAAAACTAACCAGATTAAATAATATTATTTAAATTTTTTCCTTTCTTTATTTTCTTTTCTTCTCTAATCAATTTCTTTTCCTTCTTCCCCAAGTCCCCGCCTCTCTTCCACCGCCTTACCCACTACCTCTCCCTCTCTTTATTTCTCTAACTCCCCCTCCTAACTCTCCCTCTTTCTCTCAACTCCTTTTATCTCAGTCTCTCTACATCTCTCTCTTTCGCCTCACCTTTATCTCTCCCTCTTTCCTTACCCTCTCTCTCCTGGGTTTGAGCCACCTCTGGTGGCCAGATCACCGCCATGCCGCCGACAAGCGACAAACCACTAGTCCAGGCCAGTAGACACATACTCTTTCTCTTTTATATCGCTCACTCACATCTTCCTCCATTCTTCCTCTTTCTTTTTTTCTTTCTTTCTTTCTTTCTCTCTCTCTCTTTCTCTCTCTCTCTCTTCTTCTTCTTCTTCTTCTTCTCTTCTTCTCCACCACCACTTGACTGCGCTGCCTCTAAGCTACGCCATCGTTTAGCGCTGCCTCTAAGCTACGCCATCGTTTAGCGCTGCCTCTAAGCCACCCCGTCAGTTCTGAGCCACCGTCGTCGCCTTCATGCCACCACCTAACCGCTAGCCTCTTCCCCTTCTCTTCCCTACCTTTTCTCTATCATTGCCCTCACTTTCTATCTTTTCTTCATATCCCTCTCTCTCCGCGTATTGTCGGCCAGCCAGGCTGAGGTGCCTTAGGCGGCCGCGAGTCCAGGGCCGCTGCCAACCTGGGTGTTGCCCTTCTCCTTCTCCCGTTCACTCACTATCTCTCTCACACATATTGGGTGAACTCAATTACCCACAACTTGTTAACCTTTTTACCCATTTACTTAAGTCAATTGTGTCTGGGTTGTGGATCTAAATCTGACTCGTTAGTAACCCAAAACCCGATCTATTATTAAAGATAATTTTGCATTAAACCCTTGTTAAACAAGATTTATTACTTTTAAACCTTATTAATTACATATTTAACCCATGTTTAAAGATTTAGTGTTCAGGCAATATCTTGAGCATCTGGACTCTGATTTTGATGATTCTGGAGCTGTTCGATCATAAAAAGACGAGCTACATCATGTACTAAATACTTGAGTATTTTTCTTTTACGTATTATATTTTATCAAGTTAAATGGTATTAATTGGTGCTTTATTCAATAGATTGTGATTATTGATAAATCACTATAAATATTATTTAATAAAATTTAATTATCAAAAAATCATTGTAATAAAAATATGCATGATTTTTTTATAAACATAATTGATAAAATAACAATTTAATTTATTTCTTGATATAATATAAAATATAGACGAATATCAGAATATCGAGTAAACATTAGACGGTGAATTAAAGAAATTTCAAAATAATAAGTTAGTATTCTAATAAGTAAATAAATAAATAAATTGATAATTTACACCATGATTGTGAAGAGTTTGAAAATGGATAGTTATATATAATTATTTTGTGATATTGATCATAGTAAAAATAGTGTAATCGTTATAACAAATATGTATATATTGACACGCGATTATATTAGTGATATTATTCTGATATGGCCACCATTACCTGACTTATAATAGATAATATTATTTATGTATTATTATATCACTTTACATGAATTACAGTTATTAGCATATTCATGTACATGTTACTGCACTATTACACTGAACATTATTATTTCATATACCTGTGTCACCATTACATGGATATTGTTAGTTCATGTTTCGTATCAATGTTACATATATTCACCTATATACATTCTTGGATCGTTCTAGTATTCCTTTTCCATGGATCACTATTCCTATTAGATGGATTATTAATACTTGCATGGCTATGTAGTATTGTTATATGAGTAATCATGCATATAATATATCACTGTATCCTGTAATCCATGCATTGATATGATACTCATGTTACTGGACATGTTCATGTTAGCTTGATATTCAATGTGTGGTGGGAGTCACCTCGTAAATCCCACATCTCTTGTTTTCTTTTTCATATTATCTTGTTTAATGATATCAACAAAACTCATGTCCAGTTACCGTGTTACATGTACAATGCACTGTTACTGTTCCTGACATACTGTGTTGTTTTAATATAATATATTTAATACAGGGCTAGGGGAAACTGGACGGTTGACTAGTTCTTATCAGGTGGATGTCATAAATTCATATTAGTCCCACTACGAGGGACATGGTAGTGCTGGCTACCTCCCCTTTTCCCATTTCCTATTACTTGTTTCGTCTTAGCAAGCCAGCCTAAGTCTCAGCAGTCAGGGGCTTGTTTAAGGTCATGTTCCGAGTATGCATGAGATACACCTAGTTGTAACATGCATGCTAAGTATTACTACAGTATAGTGTGATTATAATATTTGTATTGGTTATACCGATCGTTTGCATAATTATATTGTAACACTGGTAGCTAAACGTATATTATATATTATTGCGGTTATACAATTATTATAATATATCATTACTTTTTTTCTTCATTTTATCACTCACTAGGTCATGTTCTGATGACTCTGGGTTTGCATGTCCAGGTTGGAGATCCGAGACATCGTAGTACTTGATACTTCATAGGATATTATTAGGAGGTCAGCCGCCTCTATTATTTAAAGGTATCTTTATTATTTAGTCCTTATTTCCTTATTTATCCCTATTTTCATATATATAATGATCACTGACACTTTTTGCAGATATTCTTGTACTTTTTAATGCTGCAATAATTGTGTATATTGGATTTATTTTACTGTACTGAGGCTTAGCACGCATATATCGGGAGTTTTCCTGCGTATATGCGTCACGGAATCTCGTCGCGTCCCTACTATTGTATATTTTGGGAAGCGGGGTGTGACAAGAACCAACGTGAAAGGACCACTTAGCATCAGATAAAATTCGATGCGAAACGTCTGACTTTTCGTGTCTCCTGGATACACGTCAGTTTTACAACTGCCACTGTTTCCTTTTCGCATCGGAGTTAATCCGACATGAACTCCCATTTCTGTAGTAGTATTTGTAGATTGACATTGTCATACGCGATAGACCTACACGACTCCTCAAATCTTGGTACTGGGATCTCGAGTCCCGTGTAAGTAGCCAAGAACTCTTCATAAGAAAGATCAGTAAATCGGTTCATACGTAGTGTTGTTATACTCTCCAACATTGTTGAAATCTTCTATGAACTTGACGTCCTTTTTGAATATCTCTAATCGCCGTGCTCTCTCAGCCTCGTCCTTGTAGACTTTATCCATACTCGGCCATCCAAAGCTCATGCCACCTTGCCAAGTGAAAATTCAGAATGCTGTACTCTGTTGCTTCGCACAGACTCACAATTAGCAAGTGCGAAAGTAGATTGAAGAGCATGCATAAGCCATTCTATCTCGTCGGTAACACTTAGCTAATGCTTTACTTTTGCTCTTCTTGGTGAGTTTCCATTGACGGTTAGCAACCATTTGTGCTTGTATATATGGGCCTTTGAGCAATTATTGCATTAGTTAATTGGATGTAAATTACTATAATTATGTGGTTGCACAAAGTCTTTTTTTATTATGTGGGTGCACAAATTCTTAATTTATCAAGTCTTAATTTAAAACAGCCAAAGCTCAAGATTTGATTCATATGACACATTAGCTCAAGATGGATCTCATCAAATTTAAAATTCTTCTCAAATTTGATCGTATTTCTGGCGTGAAACACATGCATGTCTCTTGCAAGCACACAGGGCATAAAGACTTTTTTTTATTACTAATTACGTGAGTCCATAAAATCTTTTATTTAGGTGGGTACATAACGTGTAATCTTAATTTATTATTTATTGATATAACGGGCGGTGCTATGCAACTTGGAGGGAGCTAGTTTTATTTAATTAAACAATTGTGCCAATTGGTACTATCAAATAGGATCTATGTCAAGGTGGGGGCACGAGTACGATAATTGTTAAACTATAAATATTTTAACTCTCAACTCAAGTCCAAAGTTTCGGTGCACGGTGTAGTGATACAAATTTTTAATATGGCATCAGAAAAGTCCAGATTCAATTCTCAATGGGCGCACATTAAAAAACTGATTTAAAACAAAAAAAAATATTGCCATTGTGAAAAGTTTAGATTTCGGCCACAAAAGAGCGCTCGACCAACCGGCTTGTGTTAATATATAAACACCTTAACTCACATCTCAACTTTGAAATTTCGGTATAATGGCGGAGACTTTTAAAAAGGTTAAAGAATTGATAATTAAAATAGTTCATTATTTCTAATTGAGATTGATTGTTGGGGTTATTTTTTTCCCTCCCATTACTTATTTGCGACACTCAGCTTCCCTATTTTTTAATCTATAAAAGAAAATAATGGTGGATTTTGAGACGAAAAATGAGAGAGGATTTTGGAAGAAAGTTGATTTAGCTGTTTAAACAGAGTTCCAATTCGTAGGCCATTCATGTTAATGGTTAACCTTTGCCTTGTTTTCGGTACTTTGGATATAAAAGTAAATGTGAAAACAATACTAGCTTTCTTCATTCTTTTCCCCCAAAAATTATTCTGCCCGTGCATTACTATTTATATGACATATACAATGCGGAAAATCATTAGTCACTCATATAAATCATTAATTAGAATTGTGTTCAGGAAATCGTATCATCTCTAACTTCTAAAGTGTGATGGACAATTTCAAGTAAAGAACATTAAGCCCGGGGAAGACGCAGAATGCGCACCTTTATTTAAGCACAATACATATATTTTCTCACACATGCATTTGCTGCTCAAGCGCACCATACCCTTATTTAGGCACATAAAGTGATGGTGCCAAGCACAACTATGTTACCATACACACGTACATATTTGGAGGCTGAGCTAGGCTTTTATTTCACATAAGCATCTTCTTTTAACCTCAAAGGATTGGAGCAGCCGGGTACTTGGTAAGCCCACACAGTCCTTCAGGCGCACCAATATCCTTCTTCATCTTAATATATCCACCGTCCCCCCAGTAAGGACCCCACGAGTTCTTGACTATCCAGTACTTTTCTGAGCCTTCTTCCCCGTAACCAACAACAGTAACTGCATGATTGAGATTTGTTCCACAAGGTCCCTTGAAGATACCCTTCTTATAGCTTGCAAAAGCTCTTGAAGCATCAACTAGGATTACTATTGGGTGTTGTGCCACTGCGTTCATCAGAGTAGCCTCGCTGTTTCTTGGTAAAATTCTATAATTGTTAATAGTTGCCACGAATTCGTTTTCCTTTTTTGTGTCACAAGTGCCAACACGTGCTTTATAAGGATAGTTCTCTTCAGTCGTAATACCTTTGTTTTTGATGTAATTGAAGGCATTTGCTACGAAACCCGGCCTGCATCCTCTATTGTTCTTGTCACAGTCCACAAGTTGTTGTTCCGATAGGGAGTAGAGTATATTTTTTTTAATTTTGTTGATGCTTTCAACTGTTGCTACCGTAGCAAATGCCCAACAGGAAGCTGCAGTTATTATCATCAACGTTAATATTAGAAGATTAATATTTATATAAATTGAGACTATGCAGGTATCAAAGTTGAGATGTTGAGAATAGTAATTAATACAAGTTTTTCATGTAAATTTGTTTTCTAATTCTCCTCCAAAAGTAACTGGCAATAATCATTTGATTCTATCTAATTAATTAGAAAGTTTTGAACAATGCGTGCTCTTCTGTGTACGCGCAGAGGGAGAAAGAGAGCGAGGGTGGTCCTAACCGAACACCTAGTATACTTGAACATGGCATCCTTTTGACAGCTACTCTAAAATAAAAGATATAAAAATAAAAAAATTGCAGAATAAATGAAAAACTGAAGCTAAACAAATTATTTTACTTCGCTGCCATTGAGTTTTAACGATGCACAAAGCGAAAAAAAGTAGAATAAATGAAACTGTGAAGTTAAGAAAATTTTCTTACCACACTGGCCTTGATCTTTGACTGCGGTTACTGCTCCACTAGTCCTCCAATCAACACTTGATGGAACGTTTTGTAGATTCACATCGTCATACTCGATGGACTTACCTGACTCCTCAAATTCTGGTTCTGGATCTCAACTCCCGTGTAAGTAGTCAAGAACTCTTCATAAGTGAGATCAGTAAATTGATTCACACCTAGGGTGTAGTTATACTCTCCAGCATTGTTGAAATCTTCTATGAACTTGATGTTCTCCTTGAATATTTCGAATCGTCGTGCTTTCTCAGCCTCGTCTTTGTAGACTCGTCCATACTCGGCCATCCAAAGCTCATGCCTCCTTGCCAAGTGAAAATTCAGAATGTTGTAATCTGTTGCATCGCACAAACTCACAACTAGCAAGAGCATAAGTAGAGTAGAAGACCGTGCATAAGCCATTCTCTCTCGTCAATGACACTTGGCTTATGTACTTTTTGCTCTTCGAGTTTCCACTGACGATGAGTAACGATTTGTTCTTGTATATATAGGTCATTAAGCAATTATTGCATTGGTTAATTGGATGTAAATTACTATAATTAGAAGGGTGAATAAAGTCTTTTTTTATTATGTGGGTGCACAAAGTCTTTTTTATTATTTATTAGGTGGGTCCATAGAATTCTTTTTTTATTAGGCGGGTGCACAACGTGTAGTCATAATTTATTATTTATTGGTGAAACGTGTAGTGCTATGCATGTGGAGGGAGCTAGTCTTATTTTATTAAACAACTGTGTGAATTGGTACTAACAAATAGGATCTACGTCAAGGTGGGGGCACGAGTACGATGGTTGTAAAATATAAATATCTTAATTCTCATCCTAAATTCTGGTGCTGCAGCAGAAATTTTTTAATATGGTATCAGAGAAACTCAGGTGTAATTCTCATCGAGCTCACATTAAAAAATAGACTTAAAACATACAATATTGCCACTACGAAAAGCTTAGGTCTTGGCTCAAAAATAGGGCGCTCGACCTGCGGGAGTGTGTTAATATATAAATACCTTCCTAATCTCAACTTTAAATTTTGATATAACGGCAGAGGCTTTCAATAAGGTTAAACAATTGATAACCAGAATTCTCGTTATTTCTAATTGAGATTGAGTGTTAGGCTATTTTTTCCCCTCACATTAATTATTAGTGACACTTAGCTTCCATTTTTTTATATATAAAAGAAAATAATGGTATATTTTGAGAGGGAAAATGGGATAGGATTTTGAAAGTAAGTGATTTTAGCTGTTTAAATAGAGTTCCAGATTGAGTTTTCCATACTGATTTGGAATCCGATTTACTTTATTTTTCTTTTATTTAATTAGATTTTCTAATTAGAGTAGTATTCATTTTTATTTTCCTATATAAGGTCATTGTATTTTTGTAACTTTGAATTCAATTTTGATCAATGAGTTTTTTCTCTTAAATTGCACGTGGATTCGAGTTGTCTACTTTATTCGTGGTTTCTGGTATTGTGCTCAAGGATTCGATTACTTTCCTACCTAAAGGTATTCCTTTAGGGTTCTTTAATGCTAGAATGAGATATAGCCGACGCTCTCGCTTCCTTGCCTGCGTCCATCTTTGCTTTATTTTTCGGTATTTTGTGTATAAAAGTAAACATGAAAACAATACTAGCTTTCTTAATTCTTTTTCTCCAACAATTATCTTATTGTTTATATGAAATTTACAATGAGGAAAATCATTTGTCAATCATATAAATCATTAATTAGAATTGTGTTCAGGATATTGTATTGTCTTTAATTTCTAAAGTGTGATGGACAACTTTAAGTAAAGAAATTTAAGCCCGGAGAAGACACACCAAATATGAACATTTTTTTAAGCACAATACTTATATTTTTTCCACACATGCATTTCCTACTCAAGCTAACCGTACTCATTTAGGCACATAAAGTTGCACTGCCAAGCACACTATATTGCGATACACACGTACAAATTTGGAGGAGATCAAGGTCCTTATTTCACATAAGCACTTCTTTTACCCTCAAAAGAGCTGGGTAAGTCGCGTGCATGGCAAGCCCAGGTGAATTAATATTCTTTTTTATCCTAATATATCCACCCCCACTTAGAACCCCATGAAGTCTGGGCTATCCAGTACTTTTCTGGGCTTTCTTCCCCGTAACCAACAATAGTAACTGCATGATTGACCTTAGTTCCACAGGGTACCCTGAAGATACCCTTCTTATAGTTTTCAAAAGTTTTTGCAGCTTCAATTCTGATTGTTACTGATTGTTGTGCCACTGCAATCATCAGGGATGCCTCACTGTTTTTTTGTACTATTTTATGATAGTTAATAGTTGCCATGGATTGGCTTTCCTTCTTTCCATTACAAGCGCCACGATTTTCTTTATAAGGATAGTTTTTTTCAGTCATAAGACCATTATTTTTGATGTTTTTTGAAGGCCTTCATCTTGTAACCTACTGTAGGAGTAAATTTTCGGAAGGAACTTATCTACACTTTAAATTACAATCTGGATCTAAGAGAGAGTAAAAGAAACAATCGCAAAAACTCAGATTTTACGTTGAAAAAAATCATGGGAAAGGAGGGGGAGAATTCACTATTTTTTAAAAGATTACAATGGATTCTACAGAGTACAACTCTGTTCTTCTTACTAGATATCACCTGCTAAAAAAATGTCTATCCTTTAAGATGTCCCTTCTTGAAATCTTATATATTCAGCGGTTACTGTTAACGGTGCAAGTCTTGCGGGATTCAATAACAGTATGATTTGCATGTTGAGATCTTTCTTAATGTCCTAGATTGTGCTTTTGATTGTAAAAGTGATATTCGTTGCTTTCTATAATTGCTTGCATTGAAATATGGAACATGGAGCATGTTTGAAATATGAAATGACCTAATGGCGTAACAAATTTCACAAATATAATCTATAGCAGAGGTTGACTTGTTCAGGCCGGAAGAGTTAACTTTAAGAGAATGAATATCCTCAGAAAAGTTGGTGCATCATATCTACCTTAAAGGGGATATCTCTGCTTGGGATTGAAAGTGTATAAGGGACGACTCGCCTTTGCTCAAGAGGCTAGTTGCGATTCGTGATAAAATATGCCTTGTAGAAGGGTCTGTTGAGGCGGCAAAGAGAAGGTTATCCTCTTGGGCGGTAGGTGAGCGGATGTGCATATCGCTCGGATATGAGTTTTTTCGACATAAGGGTTCCAGGCTACCTGGCCAAGCTCAGTTTGGAATTCGTATGTCACACCAAAGCATGCTTTTACTCTTTGGCTTGCAGCGCGGAAGAGGCTGCCTACAAAAGATAGATTGGCCTTTCTTCAGGTTGAGGAATCGTGTGCACTCTGTGTTGGTAATAAGGAATCGGCAGATCATCTATTCTTTCAATGTTCCTTTTCTGCTATGGTTTGGAGATGCATTAGAGACTGGCTGGGTATCTCTCGGGGGATGTTGACTATCTCTAGTGCTCTAAAGTGGATAAAGAAGGAGGCAAAGGGTTCCAGTGGCAAAGCAAAGCTAAAAAGGTGGCCCTTGCTTGTACGGTTTACCATATTTGGAATGCCCGTAATAGGAAAATTTTTGAAGGCCAGACTCAGGAGGTGGTTTCTACCGTCTTCAAGATTAAGCTGCACATCTATAGGACTGTATTCACTTTGGATCCAAATGCCGCTGTGGACTTTTGAGTGATCTGGGATTTATGATAGAAAAACTGGGCTGTCAACAGAATTAGTCGACTATTAAGTGTTTATAGTCGACTAACCTTTTTGGATTAGTCGACTCCTGTGGCAACAGAGAGGACAGATACATCCAGATCAACTTTTTAGTCGACTTAATTTTGTGATTAGTTGACTTGGTGCAGGTTAGTCGACTGGGATTTCTAACCTAGTCGACTTGGTGTAGGTATAGTCGACTAGTCTTTCTTACTTAGTCGACTATAGCAAAAACATATAATGTAGCTACATCCAGATCAACTTTCAAGTCGACTTGTAATTGGGGTTAGTCGACTACTAGCTTAGTCGACTGATCTAATTGATAGTCGACTAATAGGACTTTGATTTGGGTTGTGGGGATACATTGTAATGGGCTAGTGTGTCAGAATTTGGCAGTTTAGGGGAGGCTAATACTGTATAGCCGGTTTGGCTTTCAATCTGTATATTCAGGTTTGATAAATAAAATTTACATTCTCAAAAAAAAAAAAATATCCTCAGAAAAGTTAATTTCCTTCAAGAGAAGAGAATTGTCTCGAAGATGTTCTGGACACTGCTCTTACTTGGACGTTTTCCTTGTGAATACCTTCAGAAAATTTTGATGGCGAGGGACACGTGTTGTGATCAAGGCGTGGGTCTGATTTGTTCTTCGAGTTTCCACTGACGATGAGCAACGATTTGTTCTTGTATATATAGGTCATTAAGCAATTATTGCATTGGTTAATTGGATGTACATTACTATAATTAGAAGGGTGAATAAAGTCTTTTTTTTAGGTGGTTGCACAATGTCTTTTCTATTATTTATTAGGTGGGTCCATAGAATTCTTTTTTTATTAGGTGGGTGCACAACGTGCAGTCATAATTTATTATTTGTTAGTGAAACGTGCAGCGAGATGCATGTGGATGTGGAGGGAGCTAGTCTTATTTAATTAAACAACTGTGTCAATTTGTACTAACAAATAGGATCTGCGTCAAGGTCAAGGTGGAGGCATGAGTACGATGGTTATTAAAATATAAATATCTTAACTCTCATCTCAAATTTTGGTGCATCAGCAGAAATTTTTTAATATGGTATCAGAGAAACTCAGGTTTAATTCTCATGAGCTTACATTACTTAAAACATACAATATTGCCACTATGAAAAGCTTAGGTCTCGGCCCAGAAACAGGGCGCTCGCGGGAGTGTGTTAATATATAAATACCTTCCTCATCTCAACTTTAAATTTTGATACAGTGGTAGAGACTTTCAATAAGGTTAAACAATTGATAAACAAAATTCTCATTATTTCTAATTGAGATTGAGTGTTAGGCTATTTTTTCCCGTCACATTAATTATTTGTGACACTTAGCTTCCCAATTTTTTTATATATAAAAGAAAATAATGGTGGATTTTGAGAGGAAAAATGAGATAGGATTTTGAAATTAAGTGAATTTAGCTGTTTAAATAGAGTTCCAGATTGAGTTTTCCATACTGACTTGGAATTCGATTTACTTTATTTTTTTATTTAATTAGATTTTCTAGTTAGAGTAGTATCCATTTTTATTTTTCCTATATAAGATCATTGTGTTTTTGTAACTTTGAATTCAATTTTGATCAATGAGTTTTTCTCTTAAATTGCACGTGGATTTGAGTTGTCTACCTTACATGTGGGCTCTGGTATTGTGCTCAAGGATTCGAGTACTTTCCTACCTGAAGGCATTTCTTGTGTTCGTTAATTCTAGAACGAGATCTAGCCGACGTTCTCGCTTTCTTAGTTGCGTCCACCTTTGCTTTATTTTTCTATATTTTGTGTATAAAAGTAAACATGAAAACAATACTAGCTTTCTTAATTCTTTTTCTTCAACAATTATCTTCCCATGCATTATTGTTTATATGAAATTTACAATGAGGAAAATCATTAGTCAATCCTATAAATCATTAATTAGAATTGTGTTCAGGATATTGTATTATCTTTAATTTCTAAAGTGTGATGGACAACTTTAAGTAAAGAAATTTAATCCTGGAGAAGACACACAAAATATGAACATTTATTTAAGCACAATACTTATATTTTTTCCACACATGCATTTCCTGCTCAAGCTAACTGTACTCATTTAGGCACATAAAGTTGCACTGCCAAGCACACTATATTACGATACACACGTACAAATTTGGAGGATGATCAAGGTCCTTATTTCACATAAGCACTTCTTTTACCCTCAAAAGAGTTGGGTAAGCAGCGCGCATAGCAAGCCCACATAGTCCTTCAGGTGCATTAATATTCTTCTTTATCCTAATATATCCACCCTCACCGCCACTTAGAACCCCATGAAGTCTGGGCTATCCAATACTTTTCTGAGCTTTCTTCCCCGTAACCAACAATAGTAGTTGCATGATTGACCTTAGTTCCACAGGGTACCCTGAAGATACCCTTCTTACAGTTTTCAAAAGTTTTTGCAGCTTCAATTCCGATTGTTACTGATTGTTGTGCCACTGCGATCATAAGAGACGCCTCACTATTTTTTTGTACTATTTTATGATAGTTAATAGTTGTCATGGATTGGCTTTCCTTCTTTCCATTACAAGCGCGACGATTTTCTTTACAAGGATAGTTTTCTTCAGTCATAAGACCATTATTTTTGATGTTTTTTGAAGGCCTTCATCTTGTAACCTACTGTAGGAGTAAATTCTCGGAATGAACTTATCTACACTTCAAATTACAATCTGGATCTAAGAGAGAGTAAAAGAAACAATCGCAAAAACTCATATTTTACGTGAAAACCCAATTTGAAAAAAATCATGGGGAAGGAGGGGGAGAATTCACTATTTTTTAGAAGATTACAATGGATTCTACAGAGTACAACTCTGTTCTTCTTACTAGATATCACCTGCTAAAAAAAGGTCTATCCTTTAAGATGTCCCTTCTTGATATCTTATATAATCAGCGGTTACTGTTAACGGTGCAAGTCTTGTGGGATTCAATAACAGTATGATCTGCATGTTGAGATCTTTCTTAATGTCCTAGATTGTGCTTTTGATTGTAGAAGTGATATTCGTTGCTTTCTATAATTGCTTGCATTGAAATATGGATCATGGAGCATGTTTAAAATATGAAATGACCTAATGGCGTAACAAATTTCACAAATATAATCTATTGCAGAGGTTGGCTTGTTCAGGTCGGAGGAGTTGACTTTAAGAGAATGAATATCCTTAGAAAAGTTAATTTCCTTCAAGAGAAGAGGATTGTCTCGAAGATGTTCTGGATACTGCTCTTACTTGGACGTTTTCCTTCTGAGTACCTTCAGAAAATTTTGATAGCGAGGGACACGTGTTGTGATCAAGGCGTGGGTCTGCTTTTTGACCACTACAGATGCCTCATCTGCTTTCTTTTCTCCCAACTTTGAGGAAAGAGTGGAGAGGAAAGGAGTTTGGCTCAAGAAGTTGAGGCGTCGCTTATAATCTGAAGGTCTTGGTTAATGCTTCTTTGGTACTCTGGACCTTTTTGAAAACTGGTGAAGCCAGCTGAGTAACTAATGACCGAAATCTTGACTTCATAATAGTAACACCCTATTCTTGGAATGCGTGCTTAGATACGTGTTCTGATTTTTTGATCATATTTTTGATTTCCTCTCCGTATTTATTTTGGTTTTATGGTTGTTTATATTATTATTTTGCATCGGATCCGGATTTCGGGACTCAGAATCAGCCCGAGTCTGAACTAGGGATCCAGATACCATCTCCCCTCCAATAGCACATCCCCTAACCCCTCTGGCCGGCGCAAATAAGCGTATTCACCACAGCAGCACACCCGGGTACCATCTCCCCTCCGCGGACTGCAGCTTGCCGAGAATCATGGGCAGCAAGCTCCTTCCCCTGGCCGCCTCCTCCCTGACCTTTGCTCCCACCATCATGAGCCAATGCCCTCCATCAGCCTCATTCAGAGCACTATCTCCACCTCTCGGCAGCACGCATCCTCTCCGACGAGCTCCGTGAGCCCCTCCGATAGGCCGATCTTCTTAGTGGGCACTCTGGCGAGCCATAGTGCCCTCTGTGGCCTCCATCTCCGTCAGCGAGCAACCTCATGGCCGTGAATACCTCCTTTCCCTCCCTCTTTCTATTTCTCTCTATGTTTTATACATGTGTTTATTTTTGTGTGTGTGCGCGCGCGCGTGTGTATTGTGCATTATTATGTACTATGTATGTTTTTATGTATGTATATTTATGTGTATTTATATATGAGATTGTATGTATATATGTGTGTTGTGATTGAGTATGTGCATGAGATATGTTTGTTTATGCAGTGTTATGTGTGTGCGTATGTGTGTTTATTTGTGTGAGCATGTGTATGAATATATGTATGTGAGTGTATGTATGTGCATGTGTGTATACCTATATCTGAGTTGTATACATGTATGTATATGGCGTATGTGTGTACGGATGTTTACCAGTGTGAGTGTATATGTATTCGTGTAAGTTCATGTGTTTGGTTGCGTGTTGCAGTGATTCGCATCCAATTATGCGATCCGAACCCAATAACAGAAGACCCGGACCTAGTGTGTGTATGTATTTGTGTTCGCAGAGTACCAATACGTTAGGCAATTCGAAAACTGATTCATGGGATGATTTGGAGATCGAAAACTGATTCATGGGATGATTTGGAGATCCACATCGATTCATGCAGTAAAGACTAGACATCGATTCGGATCCAAAACTGCGTCATTTCATGTGATTATTTACTTTTACATTATTGTTAATTATCGTTTTCTTCTCTTTAATTATTACCATGTATAGATATTGTTTGTATAAATTAGGACATTCATGACCATGTACACTTCGGTGATATCTATACTTAGACCTACTAATAGATTTAATTAGGATAAAGCTTTGACTCGAGGTTGGGAAGGATCAGATTAGTGGAATAGCTGACCTTAAATATATGTAGTGAATTACTAGACTTGTATTGTCATACTGAGAGAGAGAGTCTAATAGACTACATATGATAAATCAGATATATCCTGATATTGTGTCTTGTGGATTTGATATTTTATCACTAAAATATTAGTACTTTATCATTTCATGTGAATTTCTTTACCATTTCAGTTTTGGAACTATTTGTGGTGTAACTTAACTGTGACAGGATTTAGATCTTAGATTTGATTAGTCATGTGGATACTTGAGTGAGTTAGTTAATAGACTTGATCTTCCTTTGTTGTTAATAAATCAAATGAGTAATTATTTAGATATTGGTGACTAATTAAATAAGAGATTCTTTATTAAAAGAACGAGATCTTGAACTTGGACTTGTCAGAAGACTCGATTGGAGTGGAGTTTACTTTGGGTTGAGAAATATGTGTTTGGTTGAATTGGCCAGAGCTAGTGGATTATAAACGTATACAGCTATATATATATATATATATATATATATATATATATATATATATATATATATATATATATATATATATATATATATATATATATATATATATTCTTGCTATTGAGTTGATTAAAGTAAGGTGTATAAATAATCTTGATCAGATTGGATATAAGGATTGGTTAGATGTAACTGAGTAGTTATACATGTTGAGACTTATATACACTAGTGATTTAGAGGAGGAACATATCGAAAACCTTGAGGATCAGGGTTGAATGACAGGATTGTAGAACTTATTATTGGTTTATTGAACTTGTGGTTTACTATATCGGATATATTAACTTTGATTCAATGTTTGATGTTTACAGTGATTGTTATTGAGACTACGAATTGATGGATCAGTTACTGATATTTATTTAGTACAGATGGATGAGATTTTGATTGATTCAAGATGAGACTATATTGTAAGGAATCAATGTCTAGACCTGTTGCTAATATAATTTCATATTACTGAAAATCATTGGAAAAATATTGTTAGATCGTAACACCCTGTATAGCTCTATTTGTGGTCATATATACGGGTATTGCCACTGTTTACTATCATTGCTATTGTTAACTGTGTAGACGATTACTATTTACCATTATACTATACTATTACTGTCACTATATCGTCCCAGTATTCAAGGTAACATGGGTACTGATTGTTATAATTGAACTAAATAATAATGTAAATGGATAACTTACACTGGTATTCGAAAAATTGATGGAGGAGATAACGTCAGTATTTTGGGTATACAGGTTGCACAGTTGACTAAGGGTTCTATTGCAAGGTTTCTGGGGATGACTGGCATCTCATATGTACTTTTTATTATTCTATTATTTTCACAGTAAGATTACTGTTACTATTACTATTACTGAGTACCTAGCAGTATGGCCTGATTCAGCGCCAAAAAACTGAGGCCGTAGTCCCGGGTATATACGAGACCCACCTAAAATATAGATTATATCTTCAACTGATCAGTTTCAAAAACTTATGACCTCGATTGGCACGTATGATAGGCGTAGTATAGGATGCGTCTACTGTTGGCCCAAAGGCCTTCCACTCTAGTTTTGATGATGATTAACTCATATAGTTATGTTTACTAATAATCTTGTGTTGTTTAAATTTCAGATCATTAATCAGGATATTAGTTGATGATTAGCTTCAACAAGAAGTTTAGAAGCTTTTCATGTTGATTCCAGGGCCAAAGCTTCAAGATCACACATTGCCTAGCCCATGGATGGAGTTTTGGAGCAAGTCTACTTGAAGATGAAGATCATCAAGAAGACTTAGGTATCCATAGTTTAGATAGTGTATTTTAGATCCATTTGTAAAGCTTAGTATAGTTGATATGCTCAAGTGCACAAAACACACACGTTTCATGATTTGGATTTTGGTTTTCATGAATAGTAGATCAAAACAAGTTTACTTTATTTTTATGTATATTAGATATGTTCTACATATACATAAATGCTTTAAACTTGCTAGACAAACTTATTTTGACTATCCTATTCATATTTTGGAAAAATCAAGTTTGGAAAAATACAAGTGTTTGTTTTTGATAAAATTTGCAAGACTCAAAATGAATTGATATGATTGATATATGTCTTGAAATTTTTATCACTTGTTTGAGTTTTGATATAAAATGATAAAACAAGTTTTATGGGTTTTCAGTAAAGATAAAAGATTTTTATAAAATATTTTACAAAGTTTTCTAGCCCAGTTTTTCAGTTCCAGACTCAACCAGTCGACTAAGTCAGTTTATTAGTCGACTTGGCTGAAGTCCGGTCGACCGGGCCGGTCGACCGATGTGCACAAATCCGTGCACGTTTAGAAACCCTGAGATGGTCGACCGGACAGAGAGCAGTGCTCTCTGTTTGTTTGGGTCGACCGGGCCGGTCGACCGTGGTTGCCCAACGGTCACATTTCTGACCGTTGGCGGTCGACCGGGCCGGTCGACCGTCAGCCTGTCAGGCTGCCAGCTCAGCCTAACGGCTAGTTTCTGGTTTGGGCTATATAAACCCATTCTCTTGGGTTTTTGGCTAAGGTTTTTGAGAGACAAAATTTTCAGACTTTCTCTATTGTTTTAAAAGAGTTTTAAAAAGAGTTTTGTGATTTAATCTTTCAATCTTTATTGTTTTGGGTTTTTGGAAAATCAAAGAAAACTAGGTTTTGGGATTTTGATTTGATCTTTTATTTCTATCATATACAAGAGATTTCCCAGGCAGTTTTTCTTTGTTGCTTGTTTCCAAAAACACCTAGTTTTCCACACTTGAGCTATCTTCTATCCTAATCTATTTAGGATCTATTGTTTTGTGGAAAAAGAGAGAAAAAGAGATTGTTTGAGGTTGTTGAACCTCTAAGTTGTTGTACACCCTTATTCTTGTTGTATCCCTCTTCGGTAGAGGTGATCGGGTAATTGGTTTGCTCCCTCTTGTGAGAGGTGGAGTGTTGGTTTGTAAACCCTCTTCGGTAGAGGTGGTTGTTGTTGTTTGGCTACGGGCCTACCCCTCGGTTGTGAGGTGGTTGTTTGAGAGAGGAGTTCGGTACTCCATTGTTGTAAAAATCCTCTTCGGTAGAGGTTCCCTCGGTGGGAGATAGTGGATTGGAAATCCTACACGGTGGTGTAGGCGGGGATGTAGAGCTAGGGGCTCGAATCTCGAAACATATCATCGTGTTTGCGTTTGATCCAATTTCTCTCAACTCTCTCTCTTTACATTTGTGCAAAGTTTTATTCATCTTTCATATCATACTTGCTTGCATTTGTGTTGTGCCTTGCATTGATTCATATTGATATATCATCTTATTTGCTTGGCTTGCTTGTGTGTGTGCCTAACTTATACTTAACCAACAAGAGCTTCACATAGCACCTCAACCCATTCAAGGGAAATCAAGAGGAGTTAGTCCAGAGCCCTTCACGGGGAATTCGGCTACACTTGTTGTGTTGTATTAAGTTTGTGCAAGATTTGCATTAGCTTCCGCATTTAGCGCACTTAGTTTTGCATTTAATTCTAGATTAGCATAAACACCTATTCACCCCCCTCTAGGTGTACCTTCAATTGGTATCAGAGCAGGTGCTCCTGATACTTAGGCTTAACATCCTAGGAGTGAGATCCTTGCTTGCTAATCTATTGTTTGCATTTGCTTGTTTGCACTCATATAGTTTACCATGGCCTTCATGACCCCACCTATGTTTGACCCTTCAAACATTATTGTTTGGAAGCTTAGGATGACCGCTTATTTAAAACCCTAGGACATAAGGTTTACCTTGCCATTACCAAGGAATCCTTCCTTAGTGATAGCAATCATATAGGGGCCAATGCACAAGCCCTTGAGGCCATTAGAAGCACATTACCTAAAGATTATCTTTTACGTGTTTCTAACATTGATTCCGCCTTTGCAGTGTGGAATTTGTTGACAACAACCACCACCTCCGAGCTTCAAATGCCTATCCAACAAGAAGAGGAGTCTAGTGGAGAATCCGACTCTCAATGCTTAATGGTCCAAGGGAATGACTCCCTTGAGGTACATTCGAAATCTCAACTAGATAGTTTAGATTCTAGTTCTTCATGTAATGATTATGTTGATCCCCATGCTTTGAATGAAGAACTTTCCATAGTTTGTGAAAAATTAATAGAAAACTATAGAATTTTGAAAAAGAAAAGTCTAGGCCTTAACAATGATAATAAAGATTTGATTGCTAGACTTGATGTTGTTTTGCAAGAAAAAGAGGAGATTGCTAATGAAAGGGATTCATTAAAATCTCAACTTGATCTTGCACTAAAAGAAAATGAGTTTTTAAAATCTAAAAATGATTGCCATGTTATTTTGAAGAAAAATGAAAATTTGTCTTCAAAAATTGATTTTGTTTTAAAAGAGAATGTTGCTTTGAAAAATAAAATTATTTCTATTTCAAATGATTTAGATGTATGTTTAAAGAAGAATGAAATTTTGAAAAATAAAATTGTTGCACATGTTTGTCATGCTAGTGTAGCTTCTTCATCTAGTCTACCTAATGCATGTACCTCCTCTTCTAGAATTAATGATGATATTTGTTTGTTAAAGAAGAGAGTTGATTGTTTGAGCTCCACTATGAGCCAATGTGCCATGAACCACACACGCTTGGAAACCTTGGTTCGAAAGAACCAATTTCCATTTTTTATGCATGCACACCCTCCACGGCATACACATGCTTCTCACGAACACACCCATCAACACATGTATGCTCATGTATACACATGTACACATTGTGGCCGAAAAGGCCATCTTGCTAAATTTTTCTATGATCGTTTACATGTTGAGAATTTAGCAAAGAAGTTTGTTTGGGTTAGAGAAGGTACTAACCCCCATGGACCCAAAAGAGTATGGGTACCAAAGACTACCCCTCCTTTGTTTAATGTAGGTGTGGGCTCTCACATGACGTGAGAGTAGCGGCACCTTGGAGTGGATGCGTTCCGTACTTAAAGCTTATCAATTGGATGCATCACTTTCAAGGGAAGATTTGGTGGAGAAGACCACCACGTTTTGGAGACAAGGAGAGTTGCTTCTTCGTTTTGGTAACAATCCTTTACTCTTATTTATTGTTTACATGCTTTCCATATTTATCTTTCATAGCATGTTTCATGTTTAGTGATTAGTATGAAAATGCCATGCTTATTAGACTTGTGATATACATGTTTAGATATTTTTGAGACACCCATGTTTATTATGGATAAATTCATTTGTGTTCTCTCTTTTTGGTTGCTATTGCGTATATCATAGTTCTAATAACATGTGGATATTCATAATAATCATGTTTTTAGTTTTATCATGATGATACTTTATATATTATGTTTTGATGCTTAATGATTCGAATATATGTTTAGATGTTAGTTTTCATTAAGACTAGGTATATACTTGTGCATATAGTGGGCCACAAATAAATCTATATATGTTGGGCTTGAATGCTTATTTGTTCCCATTAGATGTATTAGTATAGTCTAGTTTTGATGATTCATACATTTTAAACTTGTATTCTCATTTTTGAGTTGTTTTATGATTGTGTTGTTTCACTTCATGTATATGTTTGTATTGCCAAACTTTAAGATATACATGTATACCCCTTGAGTCATTTGCCTTTCATGCAAATCTATATATGGACTCAATTGTGTTTAGGGATATGTATGTATACTTATTGTGTTGACAATTCATACATATACCTTGAAATGAAATTTGTTGTTTGATGAAGATTTAGTTTTTCTTGATTTTGTGTATTTGTTTAACTTCATGTATATGTCTATTTTATCCAAATTATTAGATATACATGAATATCCTTTTGAGCCACGTGCCTTAATGCATATATTTTGTGGACTCGTTGTGTTTGGATATGTATGTATACTTTAATTTGTATAAAACATACATATACCTTGAAGATTAAATAAGCTTTATGATTTTTATGATTTCTTGAAGATTAAATAAGTTTTATTGATTTACATGGTTCCTTGTTTCAAGGAATTTTGAGCTTAATTGAAAATTTCATAATGCCATGTCACACATCACTTGTACACTCACCATTTTTTTTAAAATATTTCTCATGAGTATGTTTTCATGAGCATGTATGAACTTTATTGAATATTGAGTGTTTTCAAGTTCTATGTGATTTACATGTGTTTTATGAAAATAATTTTGTTTTATTCCTTACTTGAAGGATTTCGTACTAGTTTATAAGATTTTCCATTTAGCTAGTTACGGTATTCTTCATTTTGGTAGTGTTTTTCAAACATACTCTAGTTTCAAACCTATTTTTGAAAGCCCCTACCATCTATGGGAGGATGGATGGGTGATTATGCCTTGTATGCTTCATTGAAAATCTTTTACCTTGTGCATATGAAGGGTAGATTAGTTTATGAGTTATACAATTGAACTTATTGTTATGTCAATTGGTATCATTGAACTCTTTCAATTGGTATCATTTTGATCCTTTTTGTATACTCATATGTTTATTGTGTATGTATATTTTCAATTGGTATCATCTATTAGTGATTGGTACTCATTCTATTTCAACACATATACTTGTTTTATTTGTGCTTATTATATCCCTATATCTTTAAAGCACAAATCTTGTTTTTATGCTAGTGCTTGAGCTTCAACTTTACTTCAATTGATTTAGTTTTCAATTGGTATCTTATTTCAAGCCTAAGCATAGTTTTTGTTGGTATTTCATAAAGGGGGAGAAAATTCGATTTTCATATTTCAATTGGTATTTGTATTCCCACTCCCTTACTTTATGATTGAACATTTTCAAATTGGTATCATATGTTCAAAATGAAAATTATTTACAATTGGTATCAAGATGTCTTATGTTTTAAATTGGTAATAAAATTTTGATTAAAGAAAAACACAAAAGTTTTGATTGATTGATTTTTGTTTACCTTCAATTGGTATTTAAAATTTTGTTTACTTTCAATTGGTATCAAGATGCTTCATTGACATATTTTTAATTGATATCATGTTTTATAGTCACCCCTTATTGACCTTGTTTTTGTTTTTTAGACAAAAAGGGGGAGAACATTGTTTTATTGTTTTGATTGACAAAAAGGGGAGAAAGATTTTTACCCCTCATTTATTGTTTTGATTATTTACCCCTTTGTTGATGATTGACAAAAAGGGGGAGAATAATGTGTGTTTATAAGTGTTATATATGCATACTTATGTTTTTGCATATATTAAGTTTTATTGATGTTTTATTGGTATCTAGAGCATCTAGTATTTTTGTTAATGCTTTATTAATTTAATTGGTAACTAGAGCTTCTAGAACATATTTATGTGGTTTATGCATATATGTTTTTTTTGTTTTGCAAATAGGAGAAAAAGATTTGATTTGTTTTATCTCCATTCATTTGCATACTTATTTATGAGCTTCATTGCCATATCTCATCATTTATTGTTTATGCATGAGTTAAGAGGGGGAGCTTCTTTGAAGCTTAACTTTAATCCATGCATATATAACTCCATGAGTTTTGTCATCATCAAAAAGGGGGAGATTGTTGGCCCAAAGGCCTTCCACTCTAGTTTTGATGATGATTAATTCATGTAGTTATGTTTACTAATAATCTTGTGTTGTTTAAGTTTCAGATCATTAATCAGGATATTAGTTGATGATTAGCTTCAACAAGAAGTTTAGAAACTTTTCATGTTGATTCCAGGGCCAAAGCTTCAGGATCACACATTGCCTAGCCCATGGATGGAGTTTTGGAGCAAGTCTACTTGAAGATAAAGATCATCAAGAAGACTTAGGTATCCATAGTTTAGATAGTGTGTTTTAGATCCATTTGTAAAGCTTAGTATAGTTGATATGCTTAAGTGCACAAAACACACACGTTTCATGATTTGGATTTTGGTTTTCATAAATAGTAGATCAAAACAACTTTACTTTATTTCTATGTATATTAGATATGTTCTACATATACATAAATGCTTTAAACTTGCTAGACAAACTTATTTTGACTATCCTATTCATGTTTTGGAAAAATCAAGTTTGAAAAAATACAAGTGTTTGTTTTTGATAAAATTTGCAAGACTCAAAATGAATTGATATGATTGATATATGTCTTGAAATTTTTATCACTTGTTTGAGTTTTGATATAAAATGATAAAACAAGTTTATGGGTTTTTCAGTAAAGATAAAAGATTTTTATAAAATATTTTACAAAGTTTTCTAGCCCAGTTTTTCAGTTCTAGACTCAACCAGTCGACTAAGTCAGTTTATTAGTCGACTTGGCTGAAGTCCGGTCGACCAGGCCGGTCGACCGACGTGCACAAATCCGTGCACGTTTGGAAACCTTGAGACGGTCGACCGGGCCGGTCGACCGGACAGAGAGCAGTGCTCTCTGTTTGTTTGGGTCGACCGGGCCGGTCGACCGTGGTTGCCCAACGGTCACATTTCTGACCGTTGGCGGTCGACCGGGCCGGTCGACCGTCAGCCTGTCAGGCTGCCAGCTCAGCCTAACGGTTAGTTTCTGGTTTGGGCTATATAAACCCCATTCTCTTGGGTTTTTGGCTAAGGTTTTTGAGAGACAAAATTTTCAGACTTTCTCTATTGTTTTAAAAGAGTTTTAAAAAGAGTTTTGTGATTTAATCTTTCAATCTTTATTGTTTTAGGTTTTGGAAAATCAAAGAAAACTAGGTTTTGGGATTTTGATTTGATCTTTTATTTCTATCATATACAAGAGATTTCCCAAGTAGTTTTTCTTTGTTGCTTGTTTCCAAAAACACCTAGTTTTTCACACTTGAGCTATCTTCTATCCTAATCTATTTAGGATCTATTGTTTTGTGGAAAAAGAGAGAAAAAGAGATTGTTTGAGGTTGTTGAACCTCTAAGTTGTTGTACACCCTTATTCTTGTTGTATCCCTCTTCGGTAGAGGTGATCGGGTGATTGGTTTGCTCCCTCTTGTGAGAGGTGGAGTGTTGGTTTGTAAACCCTCTTCGGTAGAGGTGGTTGTTGTTGTTTGGCTACAGGCCTACACCTAGGTTGTGAGGTGGTTGTTTGAGAGAGGAGTTCGGTACTCCATTGTTGTAAAAATCCTCTTCGGTAGAGGTTCCCTCGGTAGGAGATAGTGGATTGGAAATCCTACACGGTGGTGTAGGCGGGGATGTAGAGCTAGGGGCTCGAACCTCGAAACATATCATTGTGTTTGCGTTTGATCCAATTTCTCTCAACTCTCTCTCTTTACATTTGTGCAAAGTTTTATTCATCTTTCATATCATACTTGCTTGCATTTGTGTTGTGCCTTGCATTGATTCATATTGATATATCATCTTATTTGCTTGGCTTGCTTGTGTGTGTGCCTAACTTATACTTAACCAACAAGAGCTTCACATAGCACCTCAACCCATTCAAGGGGAATCAAGAGGAGTTAGTCCAGAGCCCTTCACGGGGAATTCGGCTACACTTGTTGTGTTGTATTAAGTTTGTGCAAGATTTGCATTAGCTTTCGCATTTAGCGCACTTAGTTTTTCATTTAGTTCTAGATTAGCATAAACACCTATTCACCCCCCCCCTCTAGGTGTACCTTCATCTACTGCATATTACATTTGGTATTTGCTCACATAGTTAATAAAGATAAACTATTATTATATACTGAAATTGGCTATATTCACCTGATACGATAGACACCAGACATCTGATTGTATATCAGACTGACTCATACTCTTTAAGTTATTCATCGCATGTTATCCTAGAATCTGTAATATGTTGATTGACATTTTAGTGTATTTTATTGTCTCCACTTTAATTTTTTGTTCATACTATTTTCTTACTAGTAAATTTTATAGTTCTATCATCACATGCTCACATATTATATGAACGAACACCTTTTTCTTTATTTTACATACTCATTGGGAGTCTGACTCTCTGGATTTGCACATCTAGATATATGGTTTTTATATTTTGCTGATCAGGTATTTGGAGAGGATCACAAGAATCTTGAGGTGCCGGAGTTCTCTTACTTGATCATTCTTTCTTGATATTTTCTTGCTTTCTTATTCGTATTATTTTCATGATTCTATGTATTGGACTCTGTACTTGTTCTATTCCTTTATTCATCTTCTATCATTGTATTAGAAATTTTATATATCATATTTCAGTGGTGTTGATTCTTCATAGTAATCATATAGCTTGTTCAGGTTGCTTAGGCATAGCGTGTACAAGTGGGACATTCTACTCGCGTATATACATCATCGACTTTCGTCGTGACTCTGTTCTATGTATTTTGGGAAGCAGGGTGTGATAGGATTTTCTTGGTATCAGAGCCTGGTTTGACGTTCATTTTTTGACACAAAATGAACTGATTCTTACCAGGGAGTTGAGACGAGTTATATTAACACTGCAATATACATATATTATTCATACTATGATATTGAGTCCACTCGAGAAATTATCCTTCCCCTTTGAAAGTCTAACTCTTGATTTTTGATTTTTCTAATTCTAACTCTTCTTCTATAGTAGTTTGGATTCTCTCCTTGACTCTCATATTCATCTCAACTCATTTACTAATTTTGTTTCCTGAAACCGGTAACTCCATTTTGAAGATGGCAGTAGAGATCAGAGAGTGTAGCGGAAGCGAGGTGGAGCCATGATGTAGTAAGAAGCGACGTGGAGGCTTCATATTCTCCCTTAACTTGATTTTCTATCATTCCCTACTTTATTGAAATTTCGAGGACGAAATTTTTATAAGGTGGGTAGAATGTAATATCCATAATTTATAATACTGCATTACTATATATTTTTTTGCCAAATATTTATCTATATTTATTTATTATTATTGATAGTTGTTGTTACTATCATTATTATACTTTTGATTATTATTATTCTAATTATTGTTGTAGTTATGTTATTATTACCTTTTTGTTAATTATGATTATTATTAACTAATATTGCTGGTGGTAGTTATTATTATTACCATTACCATTATTGTTATTGTTATTAGTATTATAAGTATTGTTAATTATTGTTATTTGTATTTATTATTATTAATTATTAGAATTACGTAATGTTATTGATATAATTATTAATATTATGATTAACTATTATTCCCGTTAAACTTAGTATTATTATTATTATTCATATTGGTATTCATTGAATTTCCATTCCATGTCCCTAGAAGCCCAATACCCAATCTTCTTATTTGCATGTGTAATATCCTCTAAATCCAGTCCACTATCTCTATCCATATTCAAAACCCAATAACCTATATCTAATCCCCTATATAATCTTATCCCTAAACCTAATCTCAATCTTCATCTCCTTCTCATCTTTTATGCTGCTGCCACCTATGGTCGGCTGCTCCACAGCCAACTCCCTCTCCGCAGGCGAGTCCACTTCCTCCGTGAGACCTCCCTCCTCTTCTTTGTCGTCGAGGTGGCACCCTCATTTGCATCTCCATCCCCAAACTCCCTCTTCCTCCGAGCGCAGCACTATGCCACCGAGCCTTTCCCAAGCCGCAGCCCCTTGGCTGAGTCCCCCATGTGCTTCTCGCACTCCTTGATGCACACATCTCCACCGCAGCCTCCCCTCATCACCCCCAGAGCACCAAAATTGTTGCAATCACTTTCCTCTAACAGCACATCCCCAAACTTCCTCTGGCTGGCGCAAGCAGGCACACTCACCACAGCAACACACACGGATACCATCTCCCCTCCATGAACTGCTCCTTGCAGAGAACCACGGGCAGAAAGCACCTTCCCCAGGCCGCCTCCTTCCTGGTCGTTGCTTCCACCACCGTGAGCCAACGCCCTCCATCAGCCTCATCTGAAGCACTACCTCCACCTCTCCAGCAGCACACATCCTCTCTGACGAGCTCCGCCAGTCCCTCTGGCATCCTGATCTTCTCCGCAGGTACTCCAGCGAGCCATCATGCCCCTCTGTAGCCTCAACTTTCGCCTCCGCCGGCGAGCAACCCCATGGCCGTGAGTACCTCCATTCCCTCGCTCTTTCTATTCTCTCTCAGTTTTATACATATGTTCATTTGTGTGTGTGTATGTATTGTGTATTGTTATGTACTATGTGTGTTTATGTGTGTATATTTATGTGTAATTATGTATGAGAGTGTATGTATATATGTGTATTGTAATTAGGTGTGTGCATGAGATATGTGTGTCTATGCAGTGTTGTGCGTGTGCGTGTTTGTTAGTGTGAGCATGTGCACGATTGTATGTATGTATGTAAGTGTATGTATGTGCATGTGTGTATACCTATATGTGAGTTGTATACATGTATGTATGTGGTGTATGTATGTACAGGTGTCTACTAGTGCAAGTGTATATTTGTGTTTGTGTGAGTTCATGTGTTCGGTTGCGTGTTGTAGCGATTCAAATCCAATTACACGATCCGAACCCGGTAACAAAAGACCCGAATCTGATCCGGATTTATGCTCACAGAGTGCTGATATGTCAGGCGACTCGAAGACCAATCCACGGGACAATTTAGAGATCCGTACCGATTCGTGCAGTGAAGACAAGACATCGATTCAGATTCAAAACTGCGTCATTTTATGTTAGTTTTACTTTTGCTTTATTGTTAATTATCGTTATCTTTTGTATAATTATTATTACCATGTTTAGATGTTGTTTATATATGTTAGGACTATTTATAACCATGCATACTTCAGTGATATCGAAACCAGAGTAGAACTGTTTGGAACTGGAATATACTCGATATATTGTCGACTTGATATTTGGAGTTAGTTGTTTGGTAGTACATTAACTATTCATTAACTATTCTTTTATCACTTATTGTGAAGAAAATAAAATTAAGCATGAATTATCTTGTCCTAGAACTCCATAGCAAAATAGAATCATTGAAAAGAAGAATCGTACTCTTCAAGGAATGGCTAAGACAATGATTAGTGAATACAAATTCCCTCAATATTTATGGGCCGAGGCTGTAAACACTTCATATTACATATCAAATAGAGTTTATTTTTGTAAAAATACTTTTAAAACTTCTTTTGAAATTTACTATTTGAGAAAGCCTAATATTTCTTACTTTAGCGTTTTTGGATGCAAATGTTTTGTTTTAAACACTAAAGATAACTTAAGTAAATTTGATGCTAAAGCTTTTGAAGCTATTTTTGTTGGTTATTCTAAAACTAGCAAGACTTATAAAATCTTTAATAAATCTATTTTGACAATTGAAGAATCTACGCATGTTAAGTTTGAAGAACCTAATGCTTTTGTTAAGAATGTTGTAGAGATTGATTTATTAGGTGAAGACATGAAAAAAGTAACGTTGAAGGACTCACCTATCCAAGAAGATAAGCCAAAGCTTGATAAACAAGATAAAGTTCAAGAGGTTGAAGCGACACCAACACTACCACTTCCAAAAGATTAGAGATTCGCTATAAGTAATCCCAAGGAACTCATCATAGGTGATGTATTAAAGTGGGTAACTACTCGCTCCAAACTCTATGATTTTTGTGACCATTATGCTTTTATTTCTCATATTGAACCAAAGAACATCCTCGAAGTTGATGGCGACTCATATTGGTTGCTTGCAATGCAAAATGAGCTCACTCAATTTGAGCGCAACCAGTTTGGGATCTTATTCCTGACCCCATGGTAGACCAACAATTGGTACTAAATGGATTTTTAGGCACAAGTTGGATGAGTCGGGTAATGATGTTAAAAATAAACCTAGGTTAGTGGCCTAAGGTTACACCCAAATCGAAGGTATCAATTTTGAGGAAACCTTTGCACTCGCAGTACGACTTGAAGCCAAACAGATTTCACTTGCTTTTGCTTCTTATAAAGATTACAAACTTTTTCAAATCGATGTCAAAAGCGCATTTTTAAGTGGTTCTATTGAAGAAGAAGTGTATGTTGAACAACCCCCCGGGTTTTTTTATCCTACACATCTAGATTTTATTTTCAAATTAGACAAAACTTTATATGGTTTAAAACAAGCTCCTAGAGCTTGGTATGAAAGACTTTCAACATTTCTCATTTCAAATGGTTTTGTAAAAGGTAAAATAGATGCCACTTTGTCCATCATATTATATTTGATCTACTAATGAAAATCTTTACAAAGATGTTAAATCATTCATGAAGAATGAGTTTGAGATGACTATGATGGGCGAGCTAAACTACTTCTTTGGACTACAATTCAAGCAAAGGAGTGATGAAATTTTTATAAATCAAGCCACGTACACAAGGGAACTCATTAAGAAATTTGGACTTGAAGGGGCAATAATGAGCAAAACTCTCATGGCTACCACAACAAAACTTAACAAAGATGAACAAGGTATAAATGTTGACATTAAACTTTATAGAAGTATGATCAGTAGTTTACTTTATTTAATGGCTAGTAGGCTAGATATCATGTTTAGTGTATATCTATGTGCTAGATTGCAATCTTGTCCTAAAGAGTCCCACTTGATTGTGGTAAAACACATTATTAGATATCTTAAGGGCACTATTGGAATAGGCTTGTGGTATCTGAAGACCGAACAATTTTTCATGACGAGTTTTTCGGATGCTGACTATGCCGGTTGTATAGTGGATAGGAAGAGTACAAGTGAAACTTGTCAGTTTCTAAAAAATTGTATTGTTTCATGGTCTTCCAAGAAATAAAATTTTGTAGCCCTCTCAACCACCGAGGCAGAGTATGTTGTGACTGGGGCTTATTGTGCACAAGTCTTTTAGATGAAACATACTCTCCTTGACTATGATTTGCATTATGATCATATTAAGATATTTTGTGATAATACTAGTACTATTCATATGACTAAAAATGCAAATTAACATAGTAAGACAAAGCACATAGAAATTCGATATCTCTTTCTTAGAAATCACTATAAGAAAGGTGATATTGAAATTGATTATGTTTCAACTGATAATCAACTAGCAGATATTTTTACTAAGCCACTTGATTTTAATGGATTCTCTTTCATTTGTGAAGAATTAAATGTTTGTATTGTTAATTCATGAGCTTTCCTTCTGATAAGATCTACATATATTTTAATTTTTTGTTAGTTTTTGCTTACCTTTTTTGATGCATGACAAAAAAGGGGGAGAAGTATTTATGAGTATTTATTGGTATTTATTTGATCATGCTCTTATACATTGTCATTATCATATAACTTGTTATTTGTTTGATCATGCTCTTATACAATGCCTTTATCACATAGCTTGTTATTCGTTTGATCATGCTTTTATACAATGCCTTTATTAGATAACTTGTTGATATCTTTTACTTGAAGCTATCATAACTTGAGGGGGAGGTTTTACAAAGCTCTTTCCTATATTTTCTTTTAAATAGGTCATATGTTTTGCCATTATCAAAAAGGGGGAGATTGTTGGCCCAAAGATTACAATCCTCGATTTTGTGTTTTGATGATAACAAACCATATGAAGTTATTTGGTACTAATCAAGTTCAAGAGTGTATTTCAGGGTACAAAAAGATCTAACAGGATTCAAGAAGATCTAACAGGTTTCTTCATCTGAAGGAAGGTGCTGATAGCTCAAAGGTACTCAAGAACGAGATCATAGCTCAAAGCGCTCGGCATCGCTCAAATGTCACTATCAAAGAAGCCTTGAAGATTCATGTAGTCGATTAGAACCTTTTAAGAAACTAGTTTGTTAAAGAGTAGAATATAGATTTGAGGCTCAAAGATATACACACACAAAAGTGCAGGTTTTCAAAAGTATGGTTTTGACATGTTTGATTTTGATACTTATTTCACATTTTCTTAGAAATTTTTATCTCAGTTTAAAACTTATATCTCATGGCTATACATGTCTTCTCTCTTACAAAATTCAAACAAAAATTATTTGAAAATTTTCTTTATCATCAAAAATTACTTTGGCCTAGTTTTTGGCCTAGGTCGATCGACCGGGCGGTCAACCGTGCCTATTACAGGCCAGAACGGTCGACCGCACAGTCGACCGAACCTCTGGCATTTGGGGTGTGTATGTTGTGCGCATTCCCGGTCGATCGACCGGTCGACCGGTCCCTTATTGCGGTCGACTGGACGGTCGACTGACTGTAACTAGTTTGGCTTCGGTTAAACAAGGTCGACCGAATGGTCCACCGAAAGCCAAAGATCAATTTTTTGAATGGTTGATCGACCAGCCGGTCAACGACAGACTCCCAGATTGGCAGTAACGGTGAGTTCTTTTAAATTTATTTTTAAACATGTTTCTTTTAAAACGTGAAAAGTTGAATTTTTAGGTCAATTTCTTCCTTTTTAGACCTGATAAAACTATTCTAAAGGTGTTTTTTCTAAAAAGGTCATTGGGATTGAATATTTCATAACAATAAATTCTATTGAAAATCTTGTTTTTACTTTCAAAGAGAAAAAGTGTCAGGTTTGAAAAGTCACCTAGAGGGGGGTGAATAGGTGATATGGCTAATCTATGAACTCAATGCGGAATTTAAAATCTAATTGCAATTACAAGAGATGCACACACAACCAAGCCAAGCATATAAGTATGTATGAGCAATATGAAAAGATGCAAGGTACAAAGTAAAGAGAGAGGGAGTAAGAGTCAATGAACAAGCGCAAACACCAAGATATGTTTCGAGGTTCGAGCACCCAGCTCTACATCCCCGCCTTCACACAGAAGGATTTAAGTCCACTAGCTTGTCCACAAAGGACTCCCACAAAGGGAACCTCCACCGAGGATTTGGGGCAATCACAATACAAGGAGTACCCAACTCCTCTCCTTACAAACACAACCTCCTCCTTGAGGCACAACTTCAATCCAACAATCAATCACCTCACAACTTGAGGGATTAGCACTAAGCCAAGCAAGGATCACCTCACAACTTGAGGGATACAAACCACTTGCACAAACACCCTCCTCAACCCAAGAGGGAAAAGCACAAAGCAAAGTAAATAGAGGGTTTACAACTTGGTGGTTCAACAAGCAACCACAAACAATCTCTTCTCCCACACAAAGATCCTATAGAATGAGATAGTAGATTTTAGCTCAAGTGTGAAAAAACCAATGGGATGGAAATCAAAATCACAAAGAAAAATTCTTGGGAAAAACTGAAACCAAGATAGAGAAGTTGAATCAAAACTCTTTTCCCAAAAACCCTTTTCTTTGATTTTCAAACCCTAGCAAAAACACCAAATAGATTGTTCAATTTGAATCCAAAAACTTCTTTTGATTCCTGTGAAAACACAAGAGAGTAGGGAAAAATTCGCACCAAAAATCTTAGAGAAAAACTCTTTCCAATGGGGTATTTATAGACCCCAGAAAATATAACCGTTGGCAGCAGAGACTGCCAAAAAATGAACTGCCGGTCGACCGCCCAACGGTCAAATTCTGCCCGTTGCCAGCTACCGGTCGACCGCCCGGTCGACCGAAACAAATAGAGACTAGCCTGCATGCAGTCGGTCGACCCGTGCGGTCGGCCGGCCCATTAGGCAGCCAGCGTACACGTATCCGTGCATGTCGGTCGACCCGAACGGTCGACCGGCTACTTGGTGCGGCCGACCGTTAGGGTCGACCGACCTAACCTGGCAGAGGCTGTTCTGATAGAAAAACTGAGGAATTAAATATCCAATAAATTCTTGTAAACTACTTAAAAATCCCCAAAAATAGTTTTGACAATTTGCATTGATATATAAACATATGACAAAAGTTTTGACTAAAAATCAAGCAATTAAAACTATTTTGTGTCTTATCATTTTTACCAAAAACTAAAAACTGTATTTTCTAAAACTTGGATCTTTGAATAGAAAATACATTTTGTCTAAAACTCATCCAAATACAAAAACATGATATTAAACAATATTTTAGGCATGATGCATATGGATAGAAATCCAATATACATGAAACATATATATATATATCCATGTTTTTGACTTTAATTCCAAAATATGTTTTGTTAAAAATACCAAAACATAAAACACATGAATATGTAAGTCAAAACTAAGTTTGTCTAGAAAGTTAAGCATGCATGTATATAGAACAAATCTAATATACATTAAACTATGTAAACTTGTTTTGATCTATGTATTCATGAAACCAAGATCGGTTAAACCAAAAATGGAAAACCGAAAACCAATATTTAAAACATGAAGTGTGTGTGTTGTGAACTTGAGCATATCATACTATTCTAATCTTTACAATTTAGATCTAAATACAAAACTAAACTAAGGTACCGATGTCTTCTTGTAGAGCGCAATCTCCAAGCCGACTCGATCCAAAACTTCGTGATTCACCGAGCTTGACTCCAATGAGTGCTAGATATCATCTTTGACGCTCGGGCTCTTGAATCAACATGTGAAAGCTTCCAAATCATCTTGTTGAAGCTAATCACCAACTAATAACTTGATTAATGATCTGAAACTAAAATCACAAGATTATTAGTACACATAACTACATGAGTTAATCATCATCAAAACTAGAGTGGAAGGCCTTTGGGCAACAATATCCCCCTTTTTGATGATGACAAAACTCATGGAGTTATATATGCATGGATTAAAGTTTAGCTTCAAAGAAGCTCCCCCTTAACTCATGCATAGGAATAAACGAATAGATATGCAATGTAAGCTCTTAAACATGTATGCATCAACATGCATAAAACACATAAAGTTCTAAAACATGCTCTTGATATCAATTAAACATAAATTTCTAAAACATGCTCTTGATATCAATTAAATAAAACAAGTACATTTTCAAAACAAACTCTTGATACCAATTTGCAAAACAAAACTAATGAAGCTCTTGATACCAAAAATGAACATATTAAGTGATACCAATTTGAACTTTAATAAAACATACTAAAACATAAAAACATGCATATAAACTACAAACTCAAATTCTTCTCCCCCTTTTTGTCAATCATCAACAAAGGGGTAAAAGTAAACAAATGTTCTCCCCTTTTTGTTCAAAACAAAGAATCAATAAAGGTGAAATAAAACATGATACCAATTAAAGAGAATGTCAATGAAGAGCATAAATGATATCAATTAAAAGTGAAACTATACCAATTGAAAAACAAAAATCTTGATACCAATTGATCAGTAAACAAATATTATATCAATTGTAAATAAACAATCTTAATATCAATTGAAATTAAACATAACTAATTTTGAATTTCTAAACAAGGATTTTGATACCAATTGTAAATATTTTTCATTTTGAATATTAGATACCAAATTGAAATTTTCAATCATAAAGTGTGGGAGTGGAAGTCAAATACCAATTGAAAGATGAAATACAATGTTTCTCCCCCTTTATGAAATAGAAATTGAAACAATGAATAAGCTTGTATAAGGATACCAATTGAAAACTAGTCAATTGAAACAAGATAGTCATTATAAAATAAGCTTTATCATGATCAAAATTTGTGCTTTAAGATATAAGAATATAAAAAGCACAAAATAAAAGTATATATATGTATGAGAAATTAGATACCAATTGAAATTGATACTCTTTGAAGTGCAAGCATACATATACAAAAAATATATGAGTATACAAGAAATGTCAAGATTGATACCAATTGAAAGAATTCAATGATACCAATTGAGACAACAATAAGATCAAGTGTATATCTCATATTCCTATACCTCCCATACATGATCAAGTTTAAAATGATTTTCACAATAAAGCATACATGAGCATGATCTCCCATCCAACCACCCTTAGATGGTAGGGGTTTCAAAAATAGGTTTACAAATATAGTATGTTTGAAAACTACTACCAAGGAAGAATATCACAACTAGTTATATGAACCAACTAGTACGAGATCCTTCAAACAAGGAATAACAAAAATATTTTTCATGAAGACACATGTAAACCACATGGCACTAAGACACTCAAAATCTATATAGCACAATTTGTACTCATGAAAACTAAGTCATGAGAAAACATTAAATAAGGTGAGTGTACAAGTGTTGTGAGGAACATATCAACATGAAAATGGACAATCAAGCTTAATATTGAAAACATGAAATTCATCTAGGATGTGAAATCACCAATTGAAAAAAAAACATGAACTTCATCATAAATGTGAAATCACCTAGCAAACATGAAATTCATCCAAACGATTTAAACTTCAAGGTATATGTATGTCATGTACAAACTAAAGTATACATACATATCCTAAACATAATGAGTCCACAAAAGTATATGCATGAAGGCACGTGGCTCAAGGATGTATATGTATATTTAATAGTTTGGACAAGATAGACATATACATGAAGTTAAAACACAATATGTAAGATGATGAATACAAGTCAAATGTAAGAATCATCAAAACTAGACTATACTAGTACATCACGTGAATACAAATGAGCGTTCAAGCACAAACATATATAAAGGTCTATTTGTATCTCACTAGTTGTACAAGTATAAATCCTAGTCTTAATGAAAACTATCATTCAAATAAGTAGTCAAAACATGAAGCATAAAACGACACATAGATCAACATGAAAATCATAAAAATGATCATAATAATCAAAAACATGAATTATTAAAACAAAAGGTCATAGTCAACCATATGATTAGCATGATAAAGACAAGTGCATTAGATCTATGATTAACATGATAGCTAAAACATAAAGAGAACACAAAATATGGGTCCATACTAAACATGGGTGTCTCAACAACTAATCATGTAAAGCATAAGTCTAATAAACATGGAAAATATCATACTAATCATGAAACAATAAAACATGAGTCATCAAGACAATAAAACATGAGTCATCAAGACAAAACATCATAAGCATCCATATGATCATTATGTATATGCATGAGCATTAGATCTGGGGCATACATATTAGTTTAAACAAGATGAGAACACTAAATATAGATCCATATAAAACATGGGTGTCTCAAATAACTAAACATGTATAACACTAATCTAATAAACATGGCATAGGCATAATGAACAATAAACATAACATGCTATAAATTGATGAACATGAAAAGCATGTAAATAGAAACGGGAGTCAGAGAATGATACCAAAACCGATGAAGGTGCATCTCTATTTCTCCAAACCACGGTGGTCCTCCCACCAAATCCCCTTGAGAGTGAAGCATCCAAATGGTTCTCTTTTAAGCTTAGAACGCATCCACCTCAAGGCACCAATACTCTCACGTGATGCGAGAGCTCCCACCTACATCAAAAGTCAAGGAGGTGATTTTTGGTACCCATTTTCTTTTGGGTCCACGGGGGTTAATATCTTTTCTAACCCAAACAAGATTATTTGCTAAATTTTCAACATGTAAACGATCATAGCAAAATCTAGAAAGATGGCCTTTTCGACCACAATGTGTACAAATGTACACATGAGCATACATGTCATGGTTGTGTCCGTGGAAAGCATGTGTATGCCGTGTAGGGTGTGCATGCAAAGATGGACCTTGTTTCTTGCGAACTAAGGTTTCCAAACGTGAATGATTCAATGTGCATTGGCTCAAAGTGGAGCCCAAACAATCTACACTTTTCTTCAAAATATTTATATCATTTTTAATAGTGGAAGATAAAGTGGAACATGCAATAGGTGTGCAAGAAGAAGAAGAAGCTATACTAGCATGGCACACATGAGAATCAAGATCAATTTTTAAAGATTCATTTTTCTTTAAAACCAAATCCAATTCTTTTGTAATGGACTCAATTTTATTTTTCAAAATAAGGTTATCTTTTAAAACAAAATCCAATTTAGAAGATAAAACCTCATTGTTTTTCATAACATCATCACAATCATTTTTGCTTTTTAAAAATTTATTTTCCTTTAAAGCAAGTTCAAGTTGAGATTTAAGTAAGTCACGTTCACTTGCAATCTCTTCCTTTTCTTGCAAAATCAACTCAAAATTAGAACATAAATCCTTTAATTCATTTTTCAAAACAAGGTTGTCCTCTTTCAAAAGATTGTATTTTCCATGAAATTTTCAAGCTTTTGAGCAAGTTCCAAATTTAAAGATTGAACTTCTAAACATCCATAGCAATAGGAACTAGAGCTATCATCTAATTGAGTGTCCGATTGTACCTCAAGGGAGTTATTCCCTTGGACCATGAAGCAATGCTCTTCGGACTTTTCTCTTATAGATCTCCTCATCTTGTTGATAATCCTTGAAAGCTCGGGAGACGTCAATAAGCTCCAAACTGCAAAAGCCGAGTCATAACGATCAAACACCGATAAAAGATTTTCACTAAGAGATGCTCTAAGTGCTCTAAGTGCTAATGCATTAGCCATTTTATGTTTGCTACTATTAGGGAATGATTCTTGAGTAGAGGCTTGATAAACTAGATGTCCTAGGCTTTTTAAATGTCTACTCATATTGGCCTTCCAAGCATCAAGTCTAATATGGTCAAACATAGGAGGGTTATCCATGAGTGCAACCTAAATGTGTGCAAATGAACAATGCAAATGAAGATTAGCAAACCAAGATCTCACTCCTAGGTGGTTAAACCTAAATATCAGGAGCGTAGGCTCTGATACCAATTAAAAAGTCACCTAGAGGGGGGGTGAATAGGTGATATGGCTAATCTATGAACTCAATGCGGAATTTAAAAACTAATTGCAATTACAAGAGATGCACACACAACCAAGCCAAGCATATAAGTATGTATGAGCAATATGAAAAGATGCAAGGCACAAAGTAAAGAGAGAGAGAGAGTAAGAGTCAATGAACAAGCGCAAACACCAAGATATGTTTCGAGGTTCGAGCACCCAGCTCTACATCCCCGCCTTCACACAGAAGGATTTAAGTCCACTAACTTATCCACAAAGGACTCCCACAAAGGGAACCTCCACCGAGGATTTGGAGAAATCACAATACAAGGAGTACCCAACTCCTCTCCTTACAAACACAACCTCCTCCTTGAGGCACAACTTCAATCCAACAATCAATCACCTCACAACTTGAGGGATTAGCACTAAGCCAAGCAAGGATCACCTCACAACTTGAGGGATACAAACCACTTGCACAAACACCCTCCTCAACCCAAGAGGAAAAGCACAAAGCAAAGTAAATAGAGGGTTTACAACTTGGTGGTTCAACAAGCAACCACAAACAATCTCTTCTCCCACACAAAGATCCTATAGAATGAGATAGTAGATTTTAGCTCAAGTGTGAAAAAACCAATGGGATGGAAATCAAAATCACAAAGAAAAATCCTTGGGAAAAACTGAAACCAAGATAGAGAAGTTGAATCAAAACTCTTTTCCCAAAAACCCTTTTCTTTGATTTTCCAAACCCTAGCAAAAACACCAAATAGATTGTTCAATTTGAATCCAAAAACTTCTTTTGATTGCTGTGAAAACACAAGAGAGTAGGGAAAAATTCGCACCAAAAATCTTAGAGAAAAACTCTTTCAATTGGGGTATTTATAGACCCCAGAAAATATAACCGTTGGCAGCAGAGACTGCCAAAAAATGAACTGCCGGTCGACCGCCCAACGGTCAAATTCTGCCCGTTGCCAGCTACCGGTCGACCGCCCGGGTCGACCGAAACAAATAGAGACTAGCCTGCATGCAGTCGGTCGACCCGTGCGGTCGGCCGGCCCATTAGGCAGCCAGCGTACACGTATCCGTGCATGTCGGTCGACCCGAACGGTCGACCGGCTACTTGGTGCGGCCGACCGTTAGGGTCGACCGACCTAACCTGGCAGAGGCTGTTCTGATAGAAAAACTGAGGAATTAAATATCCAATAAATTCTTGTAAACTACTTAAAAATCCCCAAAAATAGTTTTGACAATTTGCATTGATATATAAACATATGACAAAAGTTTTGACTAAAAATCAAGCAATTAAAACTATTTTTGTGTCTTATCATTTTTACCAAAAACTAAAAACTGTATTTTCTAAAACTTGGATCTTTGAATAGAAAATACATTTTGTCTAAAACTCATCCAAATACAAAAACATGAAATTAAACAATATTTTAGGCATGATGCATATGGATAGAAATCCAATATACATGAAACATATATATATATATCCATGTTTTTGACTTTAATTCCAAATATGTTTTGTTAAAAATACCAAACATAAAACACATGAATATGTAAGTCAAAACTAAGTTTGTCTAGAAAGTTAAGCATGCATGTATATAGAACAAATCTAATATACATTAAACTATGTAAACTTGTTTTGATCTATGTATTCATGAAACCAAGATCGGTTAAACCAAAAATGGAAAACCGAAAACCAATATTTAAAACATGAAGTGTGTGTGTTGTGAACTTGAGCATATCATACTATTCTAATCTTTACAATTTAGATCTAAATACAAAACTAAACTAAGGTACCGATGTCTTCTTGTAGAGCGCAATCTCCAAGCCGACTCGATCCAAAACTTCGTGATTCACCGAGCTTGACTCCAATGAGTGCTAGATATCATCTTTGACGCTCGGGCTCTTGAATCAACATGTGAAAGCTTCCAAATCATCTTGTTGAAGCTAATCACCAACTAATAACTTGATTAATGATCTGAAACTAAAATCACAAGATTATTAGTACACATAACTACATGAGTTAATCATCATCAAAACTAGAGTGGAAGGCCTTTGGGCCAACAATATCCCCTTTTTGATGATGACAAAACTCATGGAGTTATATATGCATGGATTAAAGTTTAGCTTCAAAGAAGCTCCCCCTTAACTCATGCATAGGAATAAACGAATAGATATGCAATGTAAGCTCTTAAACATGTATGCATCAACATGCATAAAACACATAAAGTTCTAAAACATGCTCTTGATATCAATTAAACATAAATTTCTAAAACATGCTCTTGATATCAATTAAATAAAACAAGTACATTTTCAAAACAAACTCTTGATACCAATTAGCAAAACAAAACTAATGAAGCTCTTGATACCAAAAATGAACATATTAAGTGATACCAATTTGAACTTTAATAAAACATACTAAAACATAAAAACATGCATATAAACTACAAACTCAAATTCTTCTCCCCCTTTTTGTCAATCATCAACAAAGGGGTAAAAGTAAACAAATGTTCTCCCCTTTTTGTTCAAAACAAAGAATCAATAAAGGGTGAAATAAAACATGATACCAATTAAAGAGAATGTCAATGAAGAGCATAAATGATATCAATTAAAAGTGAAACTATACCAATTGAAAAACAAAAATCTTGATACCAATTGATAAGTAAACAAATATTATATCAATTGTAAATAAACAATCTTAATATCAATTGAAATTAAACATAACTAATTTTGAATTCTAAACAAGGATTTTGATACCAATTGTAAATATTTTTCATTTTGAATATTAGATACCAAATTGAAATTTTCAATCATAAAGTGTGGGAGTGGAAGTCAAATACCAATTGAAAGATGAAATACAATGTTTCTCCCCCTTTATGAAATACAAATTGAAACAATGAATAAGCTTGTATAAGGATACCAATTGAAAACTAGTCAATTGAAACAAGATAGTCATTATAAAATAAGCTTTATCATGATCAAAATTTGTGCTTTAAGATATAAGAATATAAAAAGCACAAAATAAAAGTATATATATGTATGAGAAATTAGATACCAATTGAAATTGATACTCTTTGAAGTGCAAGCATACATATACAAAAAATATATGAGTATACAAGAAATGTCAAGATTGATACCAATTGAAAGAATTCAATGATACCAATTGAGACAACAATAAGATCAAGTGTATATCTCATATTCCTATACCTCCCATACATGATCAAGTTTAAAATGATTTTCACAATAAAGCATACATGAGCATGATCTCCCATCCAACCACCCTTAGATGGTAGGGTTTTCAAAAATAGGTTTACAAATATAGTATGTTTGAAAACTACTACCAAGGAAGAATATCACAACTAGTTATATGAACCAACTAGTACGAGATCCTTCAAACAAGGAATAACAAAAATATTTTTCATGAAGACACATGTAAACCACATGGCACTAAGACACTCAAAATCCATATAGCACAATTTGTACTCATGAAAACTAAGTCATGAGAAAACATTAAATAAGGTGAGTGTACAAGTGTTGTGAGGAACATATCAACATGAAAATGGACAATCAAGCTTAATATTGAAAACATGAAATTCATCTAGGATGTGAAATCACCAATTGAAAAAAAAACATGAACTTCATCATAAATGTGAAATCACCTAGCAAACATGAAATTCATCCAAACGATTTAAACTTCAAGGTATATGTATGTCATGTACAAACTAAAGTATACATACATATCCTAAACATAATGAGTCCACAAAAGTATATGCATGAAGGCACGTGGCTCAAGGATGTATATGTATATTTAATAGTTTGGACAAGATAGACATATACATGAAGTTAAAACACAATATGTAAGATGATGAATACAAGTCAAATGTAAGAATCATCAAAACTAGACTATACTAGTACATCACGTGAATACAAATGAGCGTTCAAGCACAAACATATATAAAGGTCTATTTGTATCTCACTAGTTGTACAAGTATAAATCCTAGTCTTAATGAAAACTATCATTCAAATAAGTAGTCAAAACATGAAGCATAAAACGACACATAGATCAACATGAAAATCATAAAAATGATCATAATAATCAAAAACATGAATTATTAAAACAAAAGGTCATAGTCAACCATATGATTAGCATGATAAAGACAAGTGCATTAGATCTATGATTAACATGATAGCTAAAACATAAAGAGAACACAAAATATGGGTCCATACTAAACATGGGTGTCTCAACAACTAATCATGTAAAGCATAAGTCTAATAAACATGGCAAATATCATACTAATCATGAAACAATAAAACATGAGTCATCAAGACAAAACATCATAAGCATCCATATGATCATTATGTATATGCATGAGCATTAGATCTGGGGCATACATATTAGTTTAAACAAGATGAGAACACTAAATATAGATCCATATAAAACATGGGTGTCTCAAATAACTAAACATGTATAACACTAATCTAATAAACATGGCATAGGCATAATGAACAATAAACATAACATGCTATAAATTGATGAACATGAAAAGCATGTAAATAGAAACGGGAGTCAGAGAATGATACCAAAACCGATGAAGGTGCATCTCTATTTCTCCAAACCACGGTGGTCCTCCCACCAAATCCCCTTGAGAGTGAAGCATCCAAATGGTTCTCTTTTAAGCTTAGAACGCATCCACCTCAAGGCACCAATACTCTCACGTGATGCGAGAGCTCCCACCTACATCAAAAGTCAAGGAGGTGATTTTTGGTACCCATTTTCTTTTGGGTCCACGGGGGTTAATATCTTTTCTAACCCAAACAAGATTATTTGCTAAATTTTCAACATGTAAACGATCATAGCAAAATCTAGAAAGATGGCCTTTTCGACCACAATGTGTACAAATGTACACATGAGCATACATGTCATGGTTGTGTCCGTGGAAAGCATGTGTATGCCGTGTAGGGTGTGCATGCAAAGATGGACCTTGTTTCTTGCGAACTAAGGTTTCCAAACGTGAATGATTCAATGTGCATTGGCTCAAAGTGGAGCCCAAACAATCTACACTTTTCTTCAAAATATTTATATCATTTTTAATAGTGGAAGATAAAGTGGAACATGCAATAGGTGTGCAAGAAGAAGAAGAAGCTATACTAGCATGGCACACATGAGAATCAAGATCAATTTTTAAAGATTCATTTTTCTTTAAAACCAAATCCAATTCTTTTGTAATGGACTCAATTTTATTTTTCAAAATAAGGTTATCTTTTAAAACAAAATCCAATTTAGAAGATAAAACCTCATTGTTTTTCATAACATCATCACAATCATTTTTGCTTTTTAAAAATTTATTTTCCTTTAAAGCAAGTTCAAGTTGAGATTTAAGTAAGTCACGTTCACTTGCAATCTCTTCCTTTTCTTGCAAAATCAACTCAAAATTAGAACATAAATCCTTTAATTCATTTTTCAAAACAAGGTTGTCCTCTTTCAAAAGATTGTATTTTTCCATGAAATTTTCAAGCTTTTGAGCAAGTTCCAAATTTAAAGATTGAACTTCTAAACATCCATAGCAATAGGAACTAGAGCTATCATCTAATTGAGTGTCCGATTGTACCTCAAGGGAGTTATTCCCTTGGACCATGAAGCAATGCTCTTCGGACTTTTCTCTTATAGATCTCCTCATCTTGTTGATAATCCTTGAAAGCTCGGGAGACTCAATAAGCTCCAAACTGCAAAAGCCGAGTCATAACGATCAAACACCGATAAAAGATTTTCACTAAGAGATGCTCTAAGTGCTCTAAGTGCTAATGCATTAGCCTTTTTATGTTTGCTACTATTAGGGAATGATTCTTGAGTAGAGGCTTGATAAACTAGATGTCCTAGGCTTTTTAAATGTCTACTCATATTGGCCTTCCAAGCATCAAGTCTAATATGGTCAAACATAGGAGGGTTATCCATGAGTGCAACCTAAATGTGTGCAAATGAACAATGCAAATGAAGATTAGCAAACCAAGATCTCACTCCTAGGTGGTTAAACCTAAATATCAGGAGCGTAGGCTCTGATACCAATTAAAAAGTCACCTAGAGGGGGGGTGAATAGGTGATATGGCTAATCTATGAACTCAATGCGGAATTTAAAAACTAATTGCAATTACAAGAGATGCACACACAACCAAGCCAAGCATATAAGTATGTATGAGCAATATGAAAAGATGCAAGGCACAAAGTAAAGAGAGAGAGAGTAAGAGTCAATGAACAAGCGCAAACACCAAGATATGTTTCGAGGTTCGAGCACCCAGCTCTACATCCCCGCCTTCACACAGAAGGATTTAAGTCCACTAACTTATCCACAAAGGACTCCCACAAAGGGAACCTCCACCGAGGATTTGGAGAAATCACAATACAAGGAGTACCCAACTCCTCTCCTTACAAACACAACCTCCTCCTTGAGGCACAACTTCAATCCAACAATCAATCACCTCACAACTTGAGGGATTAGCACTAAGCCAAGCAAGGATCACTCACAACTTGAGGGATACAAACCACTTGCACAAACACCCTCCTCAACCCAAGAGGGTAAAGCACAAAGCAAAGTAAATAGAGGGTTTACAACTTGGTGGTTCAACAAGCAACCACAAACAATCTCTTCTCCCACACAAAGATCCTATAGAATGAGATAGTAGATTTTAGCTTAAGTGTGGAAAAAACCAATGGGATGGAAATCAAAATCACAAAGAAAAATTCTTGGGAAAAGCTGAAACCAAGATAGAGAAGTTGAATCAAAACTCTTTTCCCAAAAACCCTTTCCTTTGATTTTCCAAACCCTAGCAAAAACACCAATAGATTGTTCAATTTGAATCCAAAAACTTCTTTTGATTGCTGTGAAAACACAAGAGAGTAGGAAAAAATTCGCACCAAAAATCTTAGAGAAAAACTCTTTCCAATGGGGTATTTATAGACCCCAGAAAAATATAGCCGTTGGCAGCAGAGACTGCCAAAAAATAAACTGCCGGTCGACCGGCCGGTCGACCGCCCAACGGTCAAATTCTGCCCGTTGCCAGCTACCGGTCGACCGCCCGGGTCGACCGAAACAAACAGAGACTAGCCTGCATGCAGTCGGTCGACCCGTGCGGTCGGCCGGCCCATTAGGCATCTAGCGTGCACGTATCCGTGCACGTCGGTCGACCCGAACGGTCGACCGGCTACTTGGTGCGGCCGACCGTTAGAGTCGACCGACCTAGCCTGGCAGAGTCTGTTCTGATAGAAAAACTGAGGAATTAAATATCCAATAAATTCTTGTAAACTACTTAAAAATCTCCAAAAATAGTTTTGACAATTTGCATTGATATATAAACATATGATAAAAGTTTTGACTAAAATATCAAGCAATTAAAACTATTTTGTGTCTTATCATTTTTACCAAAAACTAAAAACTGTATTTCTAAAACTTGGATTTTTGAATAGAAAATACATTTTGTCTAAAACTCATCCAAATACAAAAACATGATATTAAACAACATTTTAGGCATGATGTATATGGATAGAAATCCAATATACATGAAACATATATATATATATATATATATATATATATATATATATATATATATATATATATATATATATATATATATATATATATATATATATATATATATCCATGTTTTTGACTTTAATACCAAAACATAAAACACATGAATATGTAAGTCAAAACTAAGTTTGTCTAGAAAGTTAAGCATGCATGTATATAGAACAAATCTAATATACATTAAACTATGTAAACTTGTTTTGAACTATGTATTCATGAAACCAAGATCGGTTAAACCAAAAACGAAAAACTGAAAACCAATATTTAAAACATGAAGTGTGTGTGTTGTGAACTTGAGCATATCATACTATTCTAATCTTTACAATTTGGATCTAAACACAAAACTAAACTAAGGTACCGATGTCTTCTTGTAGAGCGCAATCTCCAAGCCGACTCGATCCAAAACTTCGTGATTCACCGAGCTTGACTCCAATGAGTGCTAGATATCATCTTTGACGCTCGAGCTCTTGAATCAACATGTGAAAGCTTCCAAATCATCTTGTTGAAGCTAATCACCAACTAATAACTTGATTAATGATCTGAAACTAAAATCACAAGATTATTAGTACACATAACTACATGAGTTAATCATCATCAAAACTAGAGTGGAAGGCCTTTGGGCCAACAAGGTTTTCTTTTGTGCTCTTATTTTTAAAGTTTTAATTGAGTTTTTCTTCTCTTCAAATCTCTCTTTTCTGATTTTCACTCTCACTTACATCCTTCAGCTTCAAGTTTACATTTTACTCTATAGGATTTTTGTAAGAGAGTTGCAAAGAGAGTGTTTGTGATCTCTTGATCACCCAGAGCTTGTTATCTCAATTGGCTTTGTGCTGCCTCTGGTGTAGAAGATGAGTTCGGGAGTTATGTACTCCTAGTGCAGTAATTCCTTGTTCTAAGGTCTCTTTTTGGAGGATCCAATAGTGGATAGTGAAATTCTTCACGATGATAAATACGGGGATGTAGAGCGGTGGCTCGAACCTTGAAACAAATCTTTTTGTTTGCGATTGTTTTATTGTCTCTATTTACTTGTTTATCATTCATTTATTCTTGTTGATCAATACTCATCTCAACTAGATAGAAATTGAGCACCTCAATGCTTATCTAGGGAATCACGAGGAGAAGTTCAGAGTCCTTCACGGGGAATCCAGCTTCAAGTCTTATTTTGAATGATCGGTTATGTTATTTCATATTATATTGTCTAGAATTTTCATTTGATTAACTATACCCTCTTCACCCCCTCTAAGTATAATTTTATTACTCTTTTCTTGATGGTTGTAAAGAATTTGAAACTTTTACTTATATTGTTTTCAAAACTATATGATTTTTCTGTATACCGTTCCACTGTATAGGTACCATTTTTTTGTGTTCGCACCATCCCCTGTATGGGTTATGATTGCCAAAAAAATGAGATAGTTTAAGGGTTAGAAGGATCTTATCTGGATGGATGCGTGTCTCTATCTTCAACAATATATCCGCAGTAGCAAGAGCTATGTGGGTCGATCCACTGTGGAAGGATGCGATAGAAGCTTTTCGGAACGATTTTCTATAACAGTTAGCTTGGAAAGAGAGATATTAATTGTAAGAAATAGTTTTAATCAAGTAAAAAGAATTATAGTCTACTTGTCATCTATCACAACCAAAGTATTATTTTAAAAAAGTGAACATCATATTGAATAAAGAATTATCTACCCTAGGCTTTTGATTGAGAATCAAGAAAGATGAATAACAATGTTATAAGCCCTAATTAATGTGCACTAATAAAAATTAAAATATAGTTCATCCTAATTTCTAAGCATAGCATAAGAAAAGTCTACTTAAAATTATGCTATCAAAGTATTTAGATATGAACTATGAATAACCATTGCAACTCAAATTAGTTAAACTCAACTATTAATTCATCTTCAAGAATACCAATTCAATTCTAGGGTTTCTAACAAGCATAGATGTCAATCAATTCATCCTTTAATTTAAACTTCGGTTGATCTAGATATTAGCAAACTATAAGTTTTAATTAGTTACTCATATTTTTATTTTATTTTCAATTTTTATTATGAATAAGAAAGGTTGCATGAAAATTAAAAGAAGAAAAACAAATAAGCTAAAGCAGAAAAATAAATTGAATTGCAAAATAAGAAAAGTAAAAAGAATAAAGAACCTTTTATTGGATGTCACCGGCCAATTACAAAGCTCTTCTCCTTCTTCAATAATCTTCTTCTCCAAATAACAAAAATGAAATAATACAAGAAATTTGAAAAAAAAAGATCTAAAGGAAACCCTAAGCTTGAGCTCCAAGAGCTGCCCTCCTCTGTTGCTCTGCAGGGGTATTTATAAGAGATTTGAGACTTATAATCTCAGTACAACTCTCCCACTAAAACGCGTCGCCAACCGCCTCTGTATTGCGAAAAAACGGGAAAATTGCCACGTTTTCACGGCAAAAGCGTAGCCAAATGCCACGCGCTTTCTCGCATGGCCTCCTTTGGTCTCTCCATCTTGGAATATATCCTCAGATCTTGAATTTGGGCTCTTGATTTTGAAATACGATGATCTTAGATAACTTAGAGATTAGGCTATCTCCAAATCCGAATCAAATTCAGATTTTCTCCCTTTTATCTTTATCTTATAGTGCAAGCAACCAGGTTCAAATAGAAGTCACCTCTGATTTTAATTAGGACAAGGATCCATCTTATTCTATCTTTCTTCTCCTCTTGATTTGAATAGCAATTAGGAGTCCTACTTTATCCTCCCTTCTCCTCTTATAGATTTTAAATTAATGATTTAAAATTCAAATTTAGATTAGGTTAAATAAGATAGATGCTTCTAAATTACTAAAATAAATCATGCATGTGGGCTTGTAGACTTTTTGGCTTTTGGGTTTCAATTGGGCTTCATTTATTTATTTTTTAATTACTCAAGGCCTGCACAACATTAAACAATAAAACGTTACATAGCAGTGCTTTATAAAAGAATAAGTAGGGAAATATGATGATAAATATTCACTTTTGACTACCTATCACACCCCCACACTTATCTTTTTGCTCATTCTCGAGTAAAACTAAAAAGAAAAAGAAAAAGAAAATAAAAACTAACTTATCCTAACTCACTTTCGTAGGAATCACGGTTGCACTTAGTATGTGCAACAAGCCGTTAGGTTACCCCTAGAGGGCGAGTGTTATTTCTTGAGGGTTTTCAGTGGATTACACCTACAAAATCCATAAAAGAAAAAGACAATGTTAGTGATTAAACATTTTTTTTATTTTGAAAAGGAAAGAAATATTTGAAATATATTTGAAGAAACTAAGCAATCTATAAGTTTAGGATTATCATTTTTATTCATTCTTGAACTTAGTCTCTATACAATAATTTGTTATCAATTTTAGGTAAGATTTAAATTGAATTTTTATGTATTCTCTTTTGTTATTCTAAGTCATATGCATTATTCTGAACATGAATCATTACTAGGGATTCTTTAACTTGGACTCCCATGCCTCTTTATTATATTTTTTATAAAGCCCAAGAGTCTTTATCTTAGAATCCTAAACGTGTAAGTGTATTAGGTATGCACATTTCATTAAGGTACAAATCACGACTAATTACTTATTCAATTTTTCCTCCTATACCTAAAAATCTAACAATTTATTTTATTTTGACCAAGTTTTTAGAAATCCTAATCATGATTTTCCTAATCTTAAGATTAACTTGGATTTCTTTCAAAGCTAAGTCAAAATATTGTTTCCTTTTTAAAAAAAATTATTTTTTATTTTTTTAAAGTAAAGAAAATATTAATAATTTTTTATTTTTATAAAAAAACCTAAGTTATGTTAGAACCCTCCCCCACACCGATCTCATGCATTGTCCTAAATGTATGAATTAATGCATAGATGCATGAAAAAGAAGAAAGGGAAGGAAAATATTACCTTAAGGTAGTGATTCCGGTGGTGGTCTGATTGGTCCACGAAATGCGACCCAGTCGAATTTGTGTGGAGTTCGGCGGAACCCACCAGAAACTTCTCTAATACAACCCACTAAAATGATGTATATATGAATGATTTTTATTAAGAATTTTACTCCATCGAATTTTCAAATTTCACAAATAATTTCGGAATCAATTTTATTAACACCCTTGTCCCAAAATAGAGTGTGAAAAGATGGAATGATTGAATTAGACTTAGGAAGTACGGGAACTAATACCGACTAAGAAAAGTGACTTAGGTCAAGTAAATATTTAGGAGTCAAGATTGGTTCAGGAAGTGGGTCCAAATCAAGAAGTTGAAACTCAAGTCCACACTCATTTCTCAATAAAGGAATGTGACTTATTATTGGTGATTTAAGTTGAAGAATGACAGGTGTGGGAACCAAAACTGGCTCTAAAATATTACTCAAGTGGGATAACAAAACAGGAGTCAATATTGATTTAGAAATTTAAACTGGATCACAAATTTGAGAATCTAGGTCACATTTCTTATTGAGTTTAATCTCATAAAAATGAGAACTTACCAATTGTCAATGGGACTTTCAAAAGTATGAAACTGGTCAAGTTCAATATGATGATCATAAAAAATTAGCGATTCAATTTCATGATGAAATGGCACAGGATCCAATGTTGACTCGGGAAAAAGATTGAAATTAGGTGAAGACACCGGAGGCATTATTGAATCAGGAAACAAAATTGAATTACCAAATTTAGGTTCAGGATCATATTCATTCTCAAGTTCAATTTCAGGAAAGCTTGCCAAAATGTCAATTTCGTTTTCAAAATTTGGGGTTTAGACAAGTTCAAATGTGTGTGCTGAAATGAAATCTTGTTTCCAAAACAAAATAATTCTTCGGCTTTAACAGAATAGTTAGAGACATCAGAAATGGTCAAACGGTGAGAATGAAGAGTTTGGACCATTCTATCTATGTCATGATTATGAGCGATTTGAGCCTGAGTCATGGCTTCAAGCAGCTTTGTTGGCCCAAGTTACAATCACCCGTGTTTAAGTATGTTTTGATGATTACAAAACATATTAGTTATTTGTACTAATATTGTTTATTGTTTAAGTGTGTTTCAGGATTCTAACTCAACTATAAGGGTAATTCCCTAGAAGCAAGTGTTTTGGACTCAAGTCAACTCAATTTGGGCTCAAGAATCAAGTTTTTAAGATCATATGGTGAAAGCCCTCTTGAAGCACTTGTAGTACTTAGAATCAATGTAAGAATTAGATTGTTAAAGTTGAGTTTGGAAATTGGCTCTAGGATACACATACACAATTTGGTTTTGTTAAAATGTGAGTCTTGTATTTAAGTTTTTATGTTTTAAATTTGGTTTCATGCCTTAGTAGATATTTACATGAACCTAAGTTTTACAAAATAAATATCATGTTTAGATCATGTTGATATACCCTACTAGCATGTTACTTAAGTTTGTTCAAACCCAAAACTATTTTACAAAATTTTCTAAGTCAGAAAAAATACTGTTTTTTTCGTTTTTCAGGCTGACCGGCCGACCGTACGGTCGACCGGCGCCAGTGCCAGGACGTGCACACTTGTGCACGTCTGTCGGTCGACCGCCCGGGTCGACCGACTGACTGCAGTTGCTCTCGGGTTTTCTGGGTCGACCGCCCCGGTCGACCGCCCGAAGAGAACTATATTTTCTTTTTTGGACGGTCGACCCGACCGGTCGACCCGAGCCAACGGCTCTCTGCCAGCTGAGCTGGCGGTCGACCGGCCCGGTCGACCGCCAAGCCTACAACGAGCCAACGGCTCTTTCCTCTTTTGTGCAATTCTGAAATCTGCCTTTAATCTGTTTTTACAGATCTTTTTTCTGAGGTTTTGGAGAACTTTTTCAGAGTAAATAAACTTAAAATAAATTGTTTTTAACCTATTTCTCTCCCTATAAATAGAGGAGAAGACTCTCTTGCAAAACACCAAGAAAAATCCTCAAGTTTTCTAAGTTTTCAAAAAGAAAAGAAAAGTGTTTTGAGCTCTCTATTTCCAACTCTTTCTTGAGCTAGTTTTCAGTTGTGCTCCCTTGTAAAATTCATCTCTACAACTGAGTTTTTCTCACTACACTTCATAGAGCCAAAAATCCCTAACTCATTCTATAGTGAAGTTGTAAAAGAGTGAGAGTGTTTGTAAAAGAGTTTGGTGATCTTATTGTGATCACTCTTGTTCTTGTGATCTTCTTGTTCTTGTGGAGACACCTCTTCGGTAGAGGTTATTGTACTTGGTGGAGCTCGGTGCTCGGGTCTTCGGTAGACCGTTGTAATCGTCCTCGGTGGATAGTGGAAACCCTTCACGGAGGTGAAGGCGGGGAGTAGAGCGGTGGCTCGAACCTCGAAAAAAATATCTTGTGTTTACGATTGCTTGTGTCAATTCTTGCTTTTAAATTTCTCTTGCACTATATTACTTTCAATTACATGCTTGTGATCTTGTTTCTTTCTTTGTGCTATTACTTCAAGCTTGTGATACTTGTGATATATTTGTGTGCATCTCACTATTCATTCATCATACTTTGCCTTGATCGATCATATCTCATACAATAGGGTTGCATTGCGCACCTCTAACCCATTCAAGGGGAATTGGGAGGAAGGAGTTCAGAACCTCTCACGGGGTATTCGGCTCTTAGTCTTGTTTTGAGAGATCGTTGCATTATTCATCCATCTTATTTTTAAAAAAGATTGTAGATTAGCAATAACACCTATTCACCCCCCTCTAGGTGTTTTTTCAATTGGTATCAGAGCTTGGTTACTAGGCTCTTGGCTTAACAACCCTAGAAAGATCCTAATATTGCTAATCATTTCATTCATTCTCACTTAGTAAAGATGGCCGATGGTATTAAGACACCCCCTAAGTTTGATGGACTTAACTTTCCCATATGGAAGGTTAAGATGACCGTTTTCTTGCAATCTCTAGGAAGTCGAGTTGCAAAGGCCGTGACCAAACCCTTTAGTGCACCCCCCGGTGATGAATCTACTTGGTCCGAAATAGAGACTAAAGAATTTGATGCCAATGCTAGGGCTCACTATGCACTCCTTCAAGCCCTTAATGATGATGACATAGCTAGAGTTATTCATTACAAGTCCGCATATGAAATTTGGACACATTTGCTAGTTACACATGAGGGGACTTCACAAGTGAAGAGGGCTAAGATAGACCTTCTTCGGTCCCAATATGAAAATTTTTGCATGCAAGAGAATGAAACCATAGATGATATGGTTACAAAATTTACAAAGATTACTAATGGACTTTCTTCTCTAGGTGATGCTATCGACAACGATCAAAAAGTAAGAAAGATCATCCGGCTCTTCCTCCTTCATGGGAAGTAAAGGCAACTACCTTGAAGGAACTTAATGACAAGGAGGAGATGGAGCTTATAGGTCTCATTGGGAACCTCAAAACCCATGAGATGGAAAGAAAAGCAAGGGAGGACATGGCTCCTTCCAAGAAGAAGACCATAGCCTTCAAATGTCAATCATCACACTCCGACGAAGATGATGAAGAAGAAGATGACGAAGAGCTCTCACTTCTAGTCAAGAATGTTCGGAGGATGTATAACAAGGCCAAGTTCCAAGGTAGAAAGAGATGGCAAGGAGGCAAAGAAGAAAGGAAGATTATTTGCTTCAATTGTCAAAGGCCGGGACACATAGTGGCGGAGTGTTCGGATAAAGTGAAGCCCTCCACCTCAAAGAAGCCTTACAAGAAGAAGGCAATGAAAGCTACATGGGATTCCGAGAGTGAATCCGAGGAGGAGATTGATACCGCCAACATGTGCTTCATGGCTAATGAAAGCACAAGCAAGGTAACCCCTTCCACTTCTTTTAATGAAGAATTATCTATGGATGAACTAGGAGAAGCTTTTGTAGAATTATCCCATAATTATGATTTTCTAAAGAAAAAGTATTTAAAAATGAAAAGGAAAATGAATCTCTTAGTCTTCAAGTTTGTACTCTTTCTAAAGAAAAAGATGAATTACTTTCCACTCTTGTTTTCACCCAAAATGATTTTGACAAATATAAGATTTCTTGTAAAGGTAAGACCCCACTAGTTGATTCTAATGAGATTTCCATGCTTAAAGAAAGAATAGACTCATTAGGGATTGTGTTGAAAAATTGTGAGTTTGATAAAAAAAGATAGAGGCTATGTTTCCTAAGAAACAAGCCCCTAAGAAAAATGCTCATCATGTTCATGTTCATACCACACAACCTTTACATCATGGCAAACCCCCAAAACATGCTCACACTTCACACACACATCATGCATTCATGTATGGGAGAGTGTTCTCATGTTCACATTGTGGGCGGAAAGGGCACTTAGCCAATTTTTGCTATGATAGATTAAGTGCATCTTATCATAATGTTTGGGTTCGAAACACTAACTTTAAAGGACCCAAGAAAGTTTGGGTACCAAAGTCAACTATTTTGTTAAATGATATAGGTACCTTCCAAAGCCCAACGACGTAGAGGATTGTGGTATCTTGATAGTAGTTGCTCAAGGCACATGACTTGGGACATCAACAACTTTGCAACCCTATCAAGATACCATGAAGGTGGCACCGTCACCTTCGGAGATGATGCCAAGGGTAAAATCATCGGTATTGGTAATGTAAAACTCGGGCACATTCCCTTTAATTGAGAATGTAGTTTTAGTTGATGGCCTCAAGCATAACCTCTTGAGTGTTAGTCAACTTTGTGATAAAGGTTTTGATGTTGTTTTTGATAATGTAGCTTGTAAAGTAATTGATAGAATTTCTAATACTTGTGTGTTTTCCGGTTTTCATGAAAGTAATGTTTATATGATAGATATGTCTAATATGACTTGTAATATTACTTGTTTAAAAGCCCTCGATGACGACTCTTGGTTGTGGCATAGGAGATTAGGCCACATTTCATTTGACCACATTTCTAGATAAATACAAAGGAAATGGTGAAAGGTATTCCTTGCTTGAATTTTGAAAAGGATCGAGTTTGTGACGCATGTCAATTTGGGAAACAAACTAAGTCTTCTTTCAAGTCAATTAAGGATATCATGACATCACGTCCTTTGGAATTAATCCATATGGATCTTTTTGGCCCTACACAAACCAAAAGTCTAAGTGGGAATAGATTTGCATTTGTTTTGGTTGATGACTTTTCACGTTTTACTTGGGTTTTCTTTCTTGAACACAAAAATCAAGCCTTTTCACATTTTCAAGCCTTTAAGAAAAGAGTTGAAAAGGAAAAAGAATCTTCAATTTTAAGAATAAGAAGTGATAGAGGAGGTGAGTTCATTAACCTACCCTTTACCACTTTTTGTGAAGAACATGGAATTAAGCATGAACTTTCTTGTCCTAGAACTCCACAACAAAATGGAGTAGTTGAACGGAAAAATCGAACTTTGCAAGAGATGGCTAGGACAATGCTAAGTGAATATGGTCTACCACATTATTTGTGGGCCGAGGCCGTTAATACATCATGCTATATATCAAATCGTGTTTTCTTATGTAAAAATACTTCAAAAACTTCTTTTGAAATGTACTTTTCTAGAAAACCAAATGTTTCATATTTCAAAGTTTTTGGATGCAAATGTTTTGTTTTAAATACAAAAGATAATTTAGGAAAATTTGATGCTAAAGCTTATGAGGCAATTTTTGTGGGTTATTCTAACACTAGCAAGGCTTATAGAATCTTCAATAGATCATCTTTGACTATTGAGGAATCTATACATGTTAAGTTTGAAGAATCTAACTTGTTTGTTAAGAATGTTGTAGAAATAGATGCATTGGATGAAGACTTGGAGAAAGTGACCTTGGAGGATACACCTACTATGGGAGACAAGCCAAAGGATGATGAAGGAAGTGAAGCTAAAGTAAAAGAGGCTCAAGGAAATGAAATTCAACAAATTGAAGTGGAGCCTACTCAACAACTTCCAAAGGATTGGAGATACAATCCTCATCATCCCAAGGACCTCGTCATAGATGAAGTATCAAAGGGGTAACCACTCGCTCTAAACTTCATGATTATTGTGGTCATTATGCATTCATTTCTCATATTGAACCCAAGAACGTTCTCGAAGCCGAGGCCGATTCATATTGGTTGCTAGCTATGCAAGAGGAACTCAATCAATTTGAGCGCAACCAAGTTTGGCACCTTGTTCCTAGGCCCCACGATAGACCAACAATTGGTACTAAGTGGATCTTTAAGAACAAGTTGGATGAATCGGGTAACGTTGTTAGGAATAAAGCTAGGTTAGTTGCCCAAGGTTACACTCAAATCGAAGGAATCAATTTTGAAGAAACCTTTGCACCCGTAGCACGGCTTGAAGCCATACGGATGACACTAGCTTTTGCCTCATATAAAGATTTTAAATTGTTTCAAATGGATGTTAAAAGTGCTTTTCTAAATGGTTTTATTGAAGAGGAGGTGTATGTTGAACAACCCCGGGTTTGTTGATCCTACACATCCGGATTTTGTGTTTAAATTAGATAAAGCTCTTTATGGTTTAAAACAAGCCCCTAGGGCTTGGTATGAAAGACTTTCTTCTTTTTTGATTTCAAATGGTTTTAAGAAAGGAAAAATTGACACAACTTTGTTTACAAAACATATAGAAAAAGATATTCTTATTGTGCAACTTTATGTTGATGACATTATTTTTGGTTCTACTAATGAATCTCTTTGCCAAGCTTTTGAATCATGCATGAAGGAAGAATTTGAAATGTCTATGATGGGGGAACTCAACTATTTCCTTGGACTCAAAATCAAGCAAAGGAAGGATGGGATCTTCATCAATCAAGCCAAGTACGCAAAGGAATTAATCAAAAGGTTCGGGCTTGAAGGATCTAAATTAAGGAAAACTCCCATGGCAACAACTACCAAGCTTGACAAGGATGAACAAGGTAAAAGTGTAGACATTATATCGTAGCATGATAGGTAGCTTGCTTTATTTGACGGCTAGTAGGCCGGATATCATGTTTTCCGTTTGTCTTTGTGCACGTTTTTAATCTTGTCCTAAAAAATCTCACATAATTACGGTTAAACGCATCATTAGATACCTTAAGGGCACTATTGAAATGGGTTTGTGGTATCCGAAAACCGGACTATTTGAAATGAAGAGTTTTTCGGATGCCGACTATGCGGGTTGTAGGGTAGATAGGAAGAGTACAAGTGGAACATGTCAATTCTTAGGTAATTGTCTTGTATCTTGGTCTTCCAAAAAGCAAAATTCGGTAGCCCTTTCAACCGCCGAGGCGGAGTATGTTGCAGCCGGAGCTTGTTGTGCACAAGTTCTTTGGATGAAACATACTCTCCTCGACTATGATTTACACTTTGATCATGTTAAAATATTTTGTGATAATACTAGTACTATTCACATGACAAAGAATGCAAATAACATAGTAAAACCAAACACATTGACATTAGGTATCACTTTCTTAGAGATCATTATGAGAAAGGTGATATTGATATTGACTATGTTTCTACCGACTTTCAACTTGCCGATATTTTCACTAAACCTCTAGATTATGCTAGATTTTCATTTATTTGTGGTGAGTTGAATGTTTGCATTATGGATTCTTAAAGAAAATTTTTTTGTTTTGTTTAACCCTTTTTGATGTATGACAAAAAGGGGGAGAAAAAGAGAAGAGTTTTTGGTTTTTGTTGTTGTACATTTTTTGTGTATTTTTGATTTGATATATTTGAGATACACTTGAGTTTTTGACAAAACTATGAGTTTTCAATGCCCTATGTATAGCTTCTCATTGTCACTCTTTATACATAGCATTATTTGAGGGGGAGCTTTCCAAGCTCTTCTTCCATTTTTTGTTTAAATAACCTATATGTTTTGTCATCATCAAAAGGGGGAGATTGTTGGCCCAAGGTTACAATCACCCGTGTTTAAGTATGTTTTGATGATTACAAAACATATTAGTTATTTGTACTAATATTGTTTATTGTTTAAGTGTGTTTCAGGATTCTAACTCAACTAGAAGGGTTATTCCCTAGAAGCAAGTGTTTTGGACTCAAGTCAACTCAATTTGGGCTCAAGAATCAAGTTTTTAAAGATCATATGGTGAAAGCCCTTTTGAAGCACTTGTAGTACTTAGAATCAATGTAAGAATTAGATTGTTAAAGTTTGAGTTTTGGAAATTGGCTCTAGGATACACATACACAATTTGGTTTTGTTAAAATGTGAGTCTTGTATTTAAGTTTTATGTTTTAAATTTGGTTTCATGCCTTAGTAGATATTTACATGAACCTAAGTTTTACAAAATAAATATCATGTTTAGATCATGTTGATATACCCCTACTAGCATGTTACTTAAGTTTGTTCAAACCCAAAACTATTTTACAAAATTTTCTAAGTCAGAAAAAATACTGTTTTTTTCGTTTTTCAGGCTAACCGGCCGACCAGTACGGTCGACCGGCGCCAGTGCCAGGACGTGCACACTTGTGCACGTCTGTCGATCGACCGCCCGGGTCGACCGACTGACTGCAGTTACTCTCGGGTTTTCTGGGTCGACCGCCCCGGTCGACCGCCCGAAGAGAACTATGTTTTCTTTTTTGGACGGTCGACCCAACCGGTCGACCCGAACCATCTGCTCTCTGCCAGCTGAGCTGGCGGTCGACCGGCCCGGTCGACCGCCAAGCCTGCAACGAGCCAACGGCTCTTTCCTCTTTTGTGCAATTCTGAAATCTGCCTTTAATCTGTTTTTGCAGATCTTTTTTCTGAGGTTTTGGAGAACTTTTTCAGAGTAAATAAACTTAAAATAAATTGTTTTTAACCTATTTCTCTCCCTATAAATAGAGGAGAAGACTCTCTTGCAAAACACCAAGAAAAATCCTCAAGTTTTCTAAGTTTTCAAAAAGAAAAGAAAAGTTTTAGAGCTCTCTATTTCCAACTCTTTCTTGAGCTAGTTTTTCAGTTGTGCTCCCTTACAAAATTCATCTCTACAACTGAGTTTTTCTCACTACACTTCATAGAGCCAAAAATCCCTAGCTCATTCTATAGTGAAGTTGTAAAAGAGTGAGAGTGTTTGTAAAAGAGTTTGGTGATCTTGTTGTGATCACTCTTGTTCTTATGATCTTCTTGTTCTTGTGGAGACACCTCTTCGGTAGAGGTTATTGTACTTGGTGGAGCTCGGTGCTCGGGTCTTTGGTAGACCGTTGTAATCGTCCTCGGTGGATAGTGAAAACCCTTCACGGAGGTGAAGGCGGGGAGTAGAGCGGTGGCTCGAACCTCGAAACAAATATCTTGTGTTTGCGATTGCCTTGTGTCAATTCTTGCTTTTAAATTTCTCTTGCACAATATTGCTTTCAATTACATGCTTGTGATCTTGTTTCTTTCTTTGTGCTATTACTTCAAGCTTGTGATACTTGTGATATATTTGTGTGCATCTCACTATTCATTCATCATACTTTGCCTTGATCGATCATATCTCATACAACAAGGTTGCATTGCGCACCTCTAACCATTCAAGGGGAATTGGGAGGAAGGAGTTCAGAACCTCTCACGGGGTATTCGGCTCTTAGTCTTGTTTTGAGAGATCGTTGCATTATTCATCCATCTTATTTTAAAAAAGATTGTTAGATTAGCAATAACACCTATTCACCCCCCTCTAGGTGTTTTTTCAAGCTTTTCATAGTCGATTGGTTCATCGTCTTGTTACGATTGGACTTGAAAAGATGAAGTTTTGTTTTGAAATTTGTGCTGAAATCGTGAGTCCATCAGATTTTGTGATTGTTGCTTGGAATTACGCATACTCATTTTCAAGATTGATGATTTTCTATTTTGAACTGGTGGAACTGAGCATGAATCTTAAAAATATTGTGGACAAAGTGGATAAGGAGGACAAGTTGGTTGAAATTTTGGACTCGGGAGAGGTGAATCCTCATTGACTCTGTGAAGAGTTGAAATTATTTTGAAAATTATGGTCATAAGATTGGGGGCATGGGTTATATTGAATCGGATAAGATCACTCCGGCACACTAGGTTGGTAAAAGTTATGATATGCCGGGTTGGTAATATCCGAAAAAGAAGTCGGGGTGTAATATGGATTACCATTAAAATTAGAAAAATTGTTGTTATAAGCCATGTCACATAAACAAAGAAAAATAAACAAATAAGCAAACAAATAAAAAGAAAAAAATATCTAACCTAAGTTAGGGTAAACCTTAGATCTGGACGACTCCTAACTTTAGGTTATCCTTGGGAGGTCTATTGCCGACCTTAACCACAAGTTAATCGGCCAGGTAGGTGGTAAGGTTGGTGGGAGGTTATCCGTCAAAGACATTCCTTAATTGAATTATCACCAACCTTCGGGCTTTCGGCCCTTAATCCCCTTCCTAGACACCGATTTAGAAAGAGTTAGTTTCGAACAACCTCCTCCTTCGGTCAACCTCCTAAATGAGTCCGAAGTCAACCTAGGGCCAACGTCTAGTCAATTTTATTTTAGGGTTAGGGTTATGAGTGCAACGAGGATGATTTATGGGCCAAGGAAGGGTAATGACGTCCCCACCTTATCTTGTTTATGGGTTTTGCCCTTAAAATGATTTAGTGCACACGTAAAGTAATATACAAGTATTCACTCAAAAGTAGTAAATCAGCCAAGGGTGCTTCCTAGTCTATATGCAATGCGAATGTACCTTGTCGCCATCACTCTTCAACAGAAATTAAGAAATTTAAATAGACACGTGCCTATGATGCAAGAGTCTAAATTTTTTTTAATTAGTCAACTAATAGGTTTCTGTTAATTAGTTAGCAGTATGTAGGGTGATCACAGAAAAATAATATCAAAGCAGTAAAGAGGACTTTGCAATTTGCAACAACCTGCCAAAGATCAATTAGTAGTGATCTACTAATGTCGTAAAAACGCTGCAAATGCCGCGTTTGCGCGGCTATTTAGTAGGCTCTGTTGCTCTGCCTTCTAGGGTAGAGGCACAGAGTAGCTGTATGTCCTTAACTGCAGCTAGTTTTCCTTTTATCAGATCCTACAAACAGAATAAATAAATAAATTATTAGTTTTTTTAGAGAATATCGTACCATTCCCTCCCCGACAATGGCGCTAAAATTTGATTACCATAAAATAGAGATAGTTTAAGGGTTAGAAGGATGTTATCTTGATGGATGCGTGTCTCTGTCTTCCATAATATATCCATAGTGGCAAGGGCTATGCAGGTTGATCCACAGGAAAGGATGCGATAGAAGCTTTTCGGAATGATTTTCTCTAACAGTTAGCTTAGAAAAGAGAGATATTGATTGTAAGAAATAGTTTTAATTAAGCAAAAAGAATTATAGTCTACTAATCATCTATCACAACTAAAGTATTATTCTAAAAGAGTGAACATCATATTGAGTAAAGAATTATCTACCCTAGGGTTTTGATTGAGAATCAAGAAAGATGAATAACAATGTTGTAAGCCCTAATTAATGTGCACTAATAAAAATCAAATTATAGTTCATCCTAATTTCTAAGCATAGCATAAGAAAAGTCTATTTAAAATTATGCTATCAAAGTATTTAGATATGAACTATGAATAACCATTTAAGAAGTGCAACTCAGATTAGTTAAACTCAATTATTAATTCATCTTTAAGAATACCAATTCAATTCTAGGGTTTCTAACAAGCATAGATGTCAATCAATTCATCCTTTAAATTACACTTAGGTTGATCCAGAGATTAGCAAACTACAAGTTTAATTAGTTACTCATATTTTTATTTTTATTTTCAATTTTTATTATGAATAAGAAAGGTTGCATGAAAATTAAAAGAAGAAAAACAAATAAGCTAAAGCAGAAAAATAAATTGAATTGCAAAACAAGAAAAGTAAAAAGAATAAAGAACCTTTTTATTAGATGTCACCGGCCAATTACAAAGCTCTTCTCGTTCTTCAATAATCTTCTTTCCAAATAACAGAAACGAAATAATATAAGAAATTCGGAAAGAAAAGAGGATCTAAAGGAAACCCTAAGCTTAAGCTCCGAGAGCTGCCCTCCTCCGTTGCTCTGCAGGGGTATTTATATGAGATTTGAGACTTAGAATCCCAGTACAACAATCCCACTAAAATGCGTCGCCAACCGCCTCTATATTGCGGCGAAAATGGGAAAATTGCCGCATTTTTGTGGCAAAAGCGTAGCCAAATGCCACGCGCTTTCTCGCGTGGCCTCCTCTGGTCCGTCTATCTTGGAATCTATCCTCATATCTTGAATTTGGGGTCTGAATTTTGAAATACGATGATCTTTAGATAACTTGGAGATTAGGCTATCTCCAAATCCGAATCAAATTATGATTTTCTCCCCTTTATCTTTATCTTGTAGTGCAAGCAATTAGGTTCAAATAGAAGTCCACCTCTGATTTTAATTAAGACAAGGATCCATCTTATTTTATCCTTCTTCTCCTCTTGATTTAAATAGCAATTAGGAGTCCAACTTTATCCTGCCTTCTCCTCTCCTAAATTTTAAATTAATAATTTAAAATCCAAGTTAAGATTAGGTTAAATAAGATAGAAGCTTCTAAATTACTAAAATAAATCATGCATGTGGGCTTGTAGACTTTTTGGGCTTTTGGGCTTTAATTGGGCTTCATTTTTTTTTTTAATTACTCAAGGCCTACACAACATTAAACAATAAAACATTACATAGCAGTGCTTTATAAAAGAATAAGTAGGGAAATATGATGATAAATATGATGATAAATATACACTTTTGACTACATATCAGGTACCATGTTGCACACAGCCTGTTTTTTGCTTGACATTACACTTGTACTATTGTACTTAACCTCTTGACTTGGTTACTTTTTGTTTTTATATAGATTCTTTAGCTACTATATAGTCATTGCTTCTCTCTTATTCATGTTGTTCTCTCATGCTGTTATTGAGAACAACTCAAGTTGTATGTACTCAATCAATAGAGACATGAGGTATATGGTGTATATATATGAGGGTTTTCTTATTTGGATTATTCTTTTGACATATCAATCTCAATGAATCATCTACTGTGCTCGTACAACTTGTTTTGTCGCATATGTATATCTCATCACTTGATGCCTTATTCATATTCGAATGTGTACGCTCACGATACAGTTTTCAATACATGCTTTTAACTCGGATTTATTGATACACGTGTGTCTGTCTATGCACGCCACTTGGCACTTATTTCACCACTTGGTGGTTGCTTCTGACAACCATGGACCTGTATGCCCAGATTTTGAAGTTTGAAGCTTGTGGATTCTCCCAGTTCTGATCAGAGTAGCACAGTGAAAGCATGGATCATAGGCTGACTGTCCAGAGTCCTTTTATTCCAAGTCCCCTGTTCGGCTCTCAAGTTTTCCTTTTGTAACTCGTAAGCACCTTTTATGCAATTCATTCTTATATATCTCATTGTAATTCATATTTTGCTCCTCTTGGTTATGTAATATTCATCTGACATTGGATCACATTCTGTGATGAAGTGTATTTGTACTATTATTGTTGAAATACATATAACCACTATGCTTTTGCACTCTGTTTCCTTCCTGTACTGATACTTAACATATATATGCGAGAGTAATTTTGACATGCATATATACATCGTAGTAACATCTTTGTACCCGTAGGATCAGGACATTGCAATAATGGAAGAGATTGTGTGGCAGGATTTAAATGAATCTAATCGATCTGACATGCCAAAAAATTAGGAATTCAAAACCGTCTCTGTAGATATGAAAGTTTTTAATTCGAGGCCATCGGCTTCTGCGTTGATAAATAAGTAGTACTTTGGAAGTGGGAGGCCCAACTTCAGAAGGCTTTTCTCTGTCCCCTGATATTTCTTGCTTTGGTGAATTGAGTTGTTGTTCTTTCTTCGCTCGGTGAAAGAAGATGGAAAGGATGCCAATGATGAAGATGGTGGTTACGTTGTATCGGTCCCCTTGCCATGCAATTTTGGTTCTCGTGTTGACCTGGTTACATAATTTTGATTTTCGTGACAAGGTCTCACCGCTAGGGAGGATTAGATTGGGCTCGAGCTCTAACTTGATTGACTCAAAAATATCTTCTCCTAGTGGCGGGTGCACCCGGAGTGAGGTTTTACTCCAGTGGCGATGATGTTGGATCCTGATTCCATCGCTGTTGTTACCTTTTGGACTCTTTACTTTAGGCCAGGTCCCATGGTCCTCACACTGAGAGATTCTTTTCTTAACGAGAGGCTTGGAAGGAAGCGCGATGGATGACCTGGGATGGACCTTGGATGATAAGGCACCTGAAATCACACCCAGAGCGGGGGTGAATAGGTGTAATGCTAATCAATATACAAATGAAGCACAAATTAAAAATGAGATGATGCAACGATCACTCAAAGCAAGATTAGAAGCCGTATCTCCGTGAAGGGCTCTGAACTTCTTCCTCGTGATTCCTTTAAATAAGAGTTTGAGGTGCGCAATGCAATCTTGTTGTAAGAGTATAGATCGACAATGTAAGTATGAATAAATAGAAAGTAAAAGATACAAGTAAACCAATCGCAAATATAGAGATTTGTTTCGAGGTTCGAGCACCCAGCTCTACGTCCCCGCCTTCACCCAGAAGGATTTCTGATCCACTAGAATTTTCACAAAGGATTACAATCACTAGGGAGTACCCAACTCCTCAATCACACTCCTCTAGTTCAGAGGTAGTGTAGCCATAAGTACAATAATCACTTGGTGATCAAAATACCACAAACTCTCTTTTTAAAAACTTTTCTGTACAAAACCCTAGAGAATAATATATAGGAATGAAGCTCAAGGTTTATAAGTGAAAATAAAACAAAGTAGAAGAGAGATTTGATTCAAAAACTTCAGAAATAAACTAGAGATTAGAGCACAAAAACTGAGAGTAAAACACTTCTTTCAAGAATACTCAAACTTTGTAATTGTTGTTGTAATTCACTTCAACCCCAACCACCCCTATATATAGGATTTAGGTAGGGATTAAAGGGTAAACATCTATCTTGACTAAACAGGTATAAATTGACCAAAATCTAGCTTAATCCACGTTTTAAGATAAAAATCACGTTTTAAAACTGGTTTAAAAAACTAGCCGTTTGGCAAGAAATGCAGAGCGCGGTCGACCGACCGGTCGACCGGTTTTCAAAAATTATGATCGTTGGCTGACTCCGATCGACCGCCCGGTCGACCGTAATCACCTAGAGAGGGGGGGTGAATAGGTGACTAGCTAATCTAATGGTCAATAATGCGGAATTAAAACTTATTAATGCAAACTAAAACTTCTTAAACTAAACACCACGTATAACACAAGAGTGTAGCCGGATTCCCCGTGAAGGGCTCTGAACTAACTCCTCAAAATTCATCTAAATAAGAGTTGAGGTGTCGCGTTGGCTCTCTTGGTTGAATACAAGTGTTAGCAAACAATCCCCAAGCATATAACAATTAAGCACACAATATATCAAGCATATAAAGATAAAAGCAATATAAGCATGCAAGATATAAACAAGTAAGAGATAGAGAGAGCAATCGCAAACACGGGAGATTTATTTCGAGGTTCGAGCACACTTGCTCTACGTCCCCGCCTTCAACACTTGAAGGATTTTCACTAAAAACTGATCCCACCGGATCACTCGGTGCCGCAACACCTACAAGGTGAGTTCACACTTTAACTCCTTAGACTCTCTAGTCTCTTCACTTGTTACCGCAAGAACACACCGCAAGCCCACTAGCTCGCTGAGGCCGCACCTCTACAAATAATTCACACAAGAACTCGAAACACCGCGAACCCACAAGTCTGCCTCCTCAAATACAAAGATGAAACTTTGGTGATCACAACACTTTGATCACATAAAATCCTCTCACAACAAATATCCCTATAGGTAGATATAGAATGGATAGCTCAAGTGTTTGTGTGAGAAAACTAGGATTGAAATGGTGGAGGAAAACTCAAGAAATCACTTTGAAAACACTCTTGATAAACTCCCCTTTTGATTGGAAATATTTGCTCTGAAACAAGTGGAGAAAACCTCTTAATATAGTAGGAAAAACTATCTTTAAAACTCTCCAAAAATCTTAACAAAAACAGCCCCCAAAAGCCCCATTTTATAGGGCTCCCAAAAACTAGCCGTTGGGAGCCAGGAAGACCTGTCGGTCGATCGCCTAGTCGACCAGCCAACGGTCAGAAGAGACAGGATGACCTGTCGGTCGACCGCCTGGTCGACCGGCCAACGGTCAGATTTCTGACCGTTGAGCCAGTGGTCGACCAGCCGGTCGACCGTGGCAAGGATACAGAGAGCTGAGCTCTCTGTCTGTCGACCGCCCGGTCGATCAGGGCCTTTTCCAGAGAGCAGCTACTCTCTGGCGGTCGACCGTGCGGTCGACTGGCCCATCCTGTGCACTTCTGTGCACGTCAGTCGACCGTTCCGGTCGACCGGCTCCTGGTCCGGTCGACCGGTCGATCGACCGCCAGAACCTGGCAGGCTATTTACAGGAAATAAAACTTGGGTTTTTTATTTTAATTAAATCCCATAAAATCTCTAAAAATCTACAAAAATAGGTTCAGTATTATACTTTGATAAACAAACATGTTTAAATAAAATCAAGACATGTTACAAACAATTTGAACTATTTTTGTAACTTAAAAATTTTGGCTAAAAATAAAAACCGTATTTTTCCAAAATAGATTTTTCCAAAACTTATTTTTCCAAAACTTTCTCCAATACAAAAAAAAGATATTTTAAACAATTTTAAAGCATGGTGTGTATGGATATGATCCACTACACATAAATGATGAAATATCTATGTTTTTGACAATAAGCACTAAATGTGGTTTTGGTTAAAACATATATACTTTGAATTCCAAAAACCAAACTGGTATTTTTCCAAATTGAAAACTCTTTTGTATTTTTCCAAAATAAAAATTCTTTTATGAAAACACATCTAAATCAAGAGTGCGTGTGTATATGGTATACTTGAGCAATTCACCAACTATTCTATCCTTTACATTTTAACTAAAAATAAAATCTTAATAAAACAAACCTAGACACAAGTCTTGATCTTCAAGGTCTTCACTTGAAGTCTTCTCATCTTCTTAATTTGGTCCAAACTTGATCCAAAGAGCTAGACTCCCCTTGAGTACTTGATGTGGTCTTGATGTACAAGCTCTTGAATCAAACCGTGCTAGCTCCAAAACTTTGACTTTAAATCCTTTGTTGAAACTAAACACCAACTAAAATCTTAATTATAAATCTGAGACTAATTAAACACAAGATCATTAGTACTATAACTATATGAGTTGATCATCATCAAAACTAGAGTGATGGGCCTTTGGGCCAACACGACCGTCCTAAACCGAGAGTTTGGTTCTGTCAATCGGTCGACTGCTCAGTCGACTGTAATGGGGTCCGGTCGACCGCCCGGTCGACCGGGGAACGTGCATACATCCACACCCCATAGGTCAGGTTGCGGTTGACCGCGTGGTCGACCGTTCTGACCTGTAACAGATCCGGTCGACCGTTCTGACCTGTAACAGATCCGGTCGACCGCCTGGTCGACCGCAACAGGTCATAAGCTGAAAAATAGGTTAGAGATTTGAATTGAAGATATGTTATTTTCAAAGGGATTTTTGTAATGGCTTTACAATAAGCTAAGTATGCATATACTGAAATAGGACTTAAAGTATTTTATCAAGAGTCAAAAATAATCTTTTAAAAACACGTGCAATTTTGTGTGTGTATAGGGTATTTGAGCTTCAATACTATATACTATTCTTTAACAAACTAATAACACAATGATCCATAGGTAGGCATCTCTGAATCGCGTCGCTGAGCATATAATAAGCTAGTCTCTTATCCTATGAGTGAGTCCTCTTGAGCCATCAACCTTGTAACATGCTTGAGAACTCTAGAACCATCAAAACTTGTACAAACCTGAAATTCATGCTAGATCCTCTATTAGTACCAAATAACTTTTATATATTTTGTTATCAAAACGCATAAACCGGAGAGTGTAACTTTTAGGCCAACAATCTCCCCCTTTTTGATGATGACAAAACATATAAGTTATAACACAAGATATAGAAGGGAGGTAAAAACTCCTCCTCAAATAATGCTATATTAAACAAGTTTACTATACTAAAACATATAAGCTATAATGAATGAATAAACATGAAAACATATTCTTTGAAATAAAACAAGCTTATTATTTAAGAACTTTGAAATAAAACAAACTTATTATTTGAGAATAAAACAAAAACACACAACATAAACACACATATAATGACAAACATATTTCTCCCCCTTTTTGTCATATATCAAAAAGGGATATAGTAGTATAAAAACTCTTTAGTCAATAACACAAACATTGAGTTCACCACATATAAAGTAAAATCTATTGAAATCAAGTGGTTTAGTAAAAATATCGGCAAGTTGAAAATCAGTAGAAATATAATCAATATCAATATCACCTTTCTCAAAATGATCTCTAAGAAAGTGATATCTAATCTTTATGTGTTTGGGCTTACTATGTTGATTTGCATTCTTAGTCATATGAATTGTACTAGTATTATCACAAAATATTTTAATATGGTCATAATGCAAATCATAATCAAGGAGAGTATTTTTCATCCAAAGGACTTGAGCACAACATGCCCTAGCCGCAACATACTCCGCCTCGGCGATTGAGAGGGCTACCGAATTTTGTTTCTTGGAAGACCATAAACAAGATAATTACCGAGAAATTGACATGTTCCACTAGTACTCTTCCTATCCACTCTACAACCCGCATAGTCGGCATCCAAAAAACTCGTTATTGAGAATTGTCTTGTCTTCGGATACCATAGACCCATTCTAATAGTGCCCTTAAGGTATTAAATAATGCATTTTATCGCAATTAAGTGGGATTCTTTAGGACAAGATTGGAGTCTAGCATAAAGACACACACTAAACATAATATCTGGCTTACTGGACGTTAAATACAACAAACTACCAATCATACTTCTATATAATTTTGTGTCTACACTCTTACCTTGGTCATCCTTGTCAAGCTTGGTAGTGACAGCCATGGGAGTGTTGCATGTTTTTGAGTCTTCAAGTCCAAATTTCTTGATGAGTTCCTTAGTGTACTTGACTTGACTTATGAAGATCCCATCACTCCTTTGCTTGATTTGGAGTCCAAGAAAATAGTTCAATTCACCCATCATAGACATCTCAAATTCATGTTGCATACATGATTCAAACTCCTTGTAAAGTAATTCATTAGTAGAACCAAAGATTATATCATCAACATAGATTTGTACAATATGAATATCACTACAAACATGTTTAGTAAATATTGTGGTGTCTACTTTGCCCTTAACAAAATCATTTGATAGAAGAAAGGTAGAAAATCTTTCATACCAAGCTCTTAGAGCTTGTTTTAAATCATACAATGTCTTATCTAGTTTGAAAAAAAATTTGGATGTATATGATCAACAAAATCGGGGGGTTATTCAACATATACTTCCTCTTCAATATAAACATTTAAAATATACTTTTTACATCCATTTGAAAAAGTTTAAAATGTTTAAAGGATGCATAAGCTAGTATGATCCGTATGGCTTCTAGCCGTGCTACGGGTGCAAAGGTCTCCACAAAGTCGATTCCTTCAACTTAGGTGTAACCTTGCGCCACTAACCTAGCTTTATTCCTAACAACATTTCTTGACTCATCCAACTTGTTCTTAAAAATCTACTTAGTACCAATAATTGGTCTATCATGGGGTTTAGGAACAAGCCAAACTTGGTTGCGCTCAAATTGATTGAGCTCTTCTTGCATAGCAAGCAACCAATATGAGTCACCCTCGGCTTCGAGGATGTTTTTGGGTTCAATATAAGATATGAATGCATAATGCCCACACAAATCATGGAGTTTGAAGTGAGTGGTTACCCCCTTTGATACATCACCTGGGATGAGATCTTTGGGATGATTTGTAGCATATCTCCAATCTTTAGGAAGTGATTGTGATGGTTCCACTTCATCCTTTTGAACTTCACCATTTGTTTCTTGCTTGTCTTCCTGGATGGGTGAGTCCTTCAAGGATATTTTCTCCATGTCTTCACCTAAAGAATCAATCTCTACAACATTCTTAAAAAATGCATTAAATTCCTTAAACTTAACATGCATAGATTCTTCAATTATAAGAGATGATTTATTGAACACTCTATAGGCCTTGCTAGTACTAAAATAGCCAACAAAAATTGCTTCAAAAGCCTTAGCATCAAATTTGCCCAAATTATCATTGTTGTTCAAAACAAAACATTTGCATCCAAACACTTTAAAATAAGAAACATTTGGTTTTCTCAAATGATAGATTTCAAAGGAAGTTTTGGAAGTATTTTTACAAAAGTAAATTCGGTTCGATATATAGCATGCGGTGTTTACGGCCTCGGCCCATAAGTATTGAGAGAGCCCGTATTCACTTATCATGGTTCTAACCATTTCTTGAAGAGTTCTATTCTTTTGTTCAACGACTCTATTTTGTTGTAGAGTTCTAGGACATGACATTTCATGCTTAATTCCATTATTATCGCAATAAGTCATAAAGAGTTGGTTGACAAACTCACCACTTCTATCACTTCTTATGCATAAAATTGAAAATCCTTTTTCTTTTTCAACCCTTTTTTGAAAAATCTTAAAATGCGAAAAAGTTTGATCTTTATGCTCCAAAAAGAAAATCCATGTGAAATGAGAGAAATCATCAACTAAAACCAAAACATATCTATTTCTATTTAAACTTTTAGTTTTAGTTGGTCCAAATAGATCCACGTGGATCAATTCTAATGGCCTAGATGTCATGATATCCTTGATTGGTTTGAAAGAGGACTTGGTTTGTTTCCCAAGTTAGCACGCACCATAAATGCGGTCCTTCTTAAACTTCAAATGAGAAATATCCTTCACCGATTTCTTAGAATTGATTCTACAAAGATGATCAAAAGAAGCATGGCCTAATCTTCTATGCCATAACCATGAAATCTCACCAAAATCATTTAAACATTTTGTAGTGCAATCCAAATTAAGCATATCAATAATGTAGACATTATTTTCATGAAATCCAGTGAGAATACATTCATTGGTTTTACAATCATAAATACTGCAAGAAGATTCATTAAAAATAACTTTGGTACCACGATCACATAGTTGACTAATACTAAGTAAATTATGTTTAAGCCCATCAACAAGAACTACATTTTCAATTAAAGGAGATGTACTAATCTTGATGTTACCTATACCAATGATGGTGCCCTTAGAGTCATCTCCGAAGGTGACGGTGCCACCTTCAACATACCTCGATGGGGTTACAAAATTTTTGATGTCCCATGTCATATGCCTTGAGCAACCACTATTAAGGTACCACCGCTCTCTACGTCTTGGAGTCTTGGTGTGTACCTATATCAAATAATTGAGTGGTTGATTTTGATACCCATATTTTTTTGGGTCCTAATACGTTAGTATTTCGAACCCAAACATGAACAAAATTTTCCTAAATGACCATTTCGGCCACAATAAGTACATTTATAAATTCTTCCATATTTAAAAGCATAATGAGCATGTGATTTATGAACATGTGATTTGTGAACATGTGGTGTTTTAGCTTGATTGACATGTGATGTGTTGGCATGATGAACATATGGAGTTTTAGCATGTGATGGTTTATCATGTTGATCATGTGAAGTGTGCATGTATTTCTTTGACAACATTTCTTCTAGTTTAGTATTATTAAATGCACATTCTTTTAAAATATTTCTCAAATCATTTATTTTAGTTTTTAACATAGAAATCTCATTTTCATCAATTTTAGGATATTTAGCTTTGCATGCAACTCTATATGCATGAAAATCTCTTTGTGTTGAAATAATAGTGGAAGATATTTCATCTTTTTCTTTTGTAAGAATAGTAATTTGGTTGTTAAGCATTTCATTTTCCAATTTCAATTTCAAATAATATTTCATCTTAGAATCATAATTTTTTGAAAGTTCAATGAAGGCTTGTAATAACTCTTCTTTGCTTATTTTAATATCATCATAAGATGGTTCGGAAGTTACTTAGGTGTGTTTACCATGAAACACATGTTAGCCGCGTCAACTTCATCTTCAGATTCACTTTTCGAATCCCAAGTGTATTTGAATGCCTTCTTTACAAACGGCTTCTTTTGCTTCATGGAGGAAAGTATCTTGTTCTTGAAACTGGACATTCGGCCATGATGTGTCCAGGATTCCGACAGTTGTAGCATGTGATCTTCTCTCCTCCTTCTCTTCCCATCGCCTTCCACGGTTGAGCTTTTTTCTTGTGGTACATTCTTTTTACATTTCTCACAAGAAGAGATAACTCTTCATCATCTTCTTCTTCATCGGAGATGGTGGAGGTAGACTTGGAAGCAATAGGCTTTTTCTTTTGAGGCGTCGTTTCTTCTCTAACCTTTTTCTCCATCTCATGAGTCTTAAGGTTACCAATAAGATCGATGAGCTCCATCTCGTCTTTGTCGTTCAATTCCTTCAAGGTGGTATTTTTGATTTCCTATGATGAAGGGAGTGCACAAATCACCTTACGCACCTTTTGGTCGTTGTTGATTCATCACCTAGAGAAGCAAGAGCATTTATGATTTTAGTAAACTTAGTAATCATATCATCAATATATTCATTTTCTTGCATTCTAAAACTTTCATATTGGGAACACAAGAGATCAATTTTAGCTCTCTTGACTTGTGATGTTCCCTCATGAGTGACCAATAAGTGTTGTCAAATCTCATAGGCAGATTTGCAATGGATAACTCATGTTAAGTCATCCTCATTTAATTTTAAAAGCGAGGCATTTTGAGCCTTCGAATTTGCATCAACTTCCTTGGAGGTAAGATTGGACCAAGTGTCCTCCTCACCTACAGGTGCACTATAGGGCTTTGTCAAAGACCTAGCAACTCGGCTACCTAGCGATTGCAAAAATATGTTCATCCTAACTTTCCATATGGGAAAGTTGAGTCCATCAAATTTGGGTGGGGTCTAATGTTATCGGCCATCTTTACTAGTGGATGAATGAAGATATGAAAATAGTGATTAGTAATTTATAGGATCTCTCTAAGATTGTAAAGCCAAAAACTAGAGTCATATCTCTGATACCAATTGAAATCACATGTAGAGGGGGTTGAATCGGTGTAATGCGATCAATATACAAATGATGCACAAATTAAAAATGATATGATGCAACGATCACTCAAAGAAAATTAGAAGCCGTATACCCCGTGAAGGGCTCTGAACTTCTTCCTCATGATTCCTCTAAATAAGAGTTTGAGGTGTGCAATACAATCTTATTGTAAGAGTACAGATCGATAATATAAGTATGAATGAATAGAAAGTAAAAGATATAAGTAAACCAATCGCAAACACAGAGATTTGTTTCGAGATTCGAGCATCCAACTCTACGTCCCCGCCTTCACCTAGAAGGATTTTCGATCCACTAGAATTTTCATAAAGGATTACAATCACTAGGGAGTACCCAACTCCTCAATCACACTCTTCTAGTCTAGAGGTAGTGTAGCCACAAGTACAATAATCACTTGGTGATCAAAAGACCATAAACTCTGTTTTGAAAATTTTTTCTTTACAAAACCCTAGAGAATAATATGTAGGAATGAAGCTCAACGTTTGTAAGTGAAAATAAAACAAAGTAGAAGAGAGATTTGATTTAAAAACTTCAGATAAAAATCAGAGATTAGAGCACAAAAACTGAGAGTAAAACACTTCTTTCAAAAATACTCAAACTTTGAATTGTAATTGTTGTTGTAATTCACTTCAACCCCAACCAACCCTATATATAGGATTTAGGTAGGGATTAAAGGGTAAACATCTATCTTGACTAAACAGGTATAAATTGACCAAAATCTAGCTTAATTAACGTTTTAAGATAAAAGTCACGTTTTAAAACTGGTTTAAAAAACTAGTCATTTGGCCAGAAATGTAGGGCGCGATCGACCAGCCGGTCGACTGGTTTTCAAAAATTATGACGTTGGCTGACTCTGGTCGACCGCCCGATCGACCGTCCCAAACTGAGAGTTCGGGTCTGTCAGTCGGTCGACCGCTCGGTCAACCGTAATTGGGTCCGTTCGACCGCCCGGTCGACCGGGGAACGTGCACGCATGCACACCCTATAGGTCAGGATTGCGATCGACCGCGCGGTCGACCGTTCTGACCTGTAACAGAGCCGGTCGACCGCCTCGTCGACCGCAACAGGTCATAAGCTGAAAAACAGGTTAGAGATTTAAATTGAAGATATGTTATTTTTAAAGAAATTTTTATAAAGGCTTTGTAAAATACAATAAGCTAAGTATGCATATACTGAAATAAGATTTAAAGTATTATATCAAGAGTTAAAAATAATCTTTTGAAAACACGTGCAATTTTGTGTGTGTAGGGTATTTGAGCTTCAATACTATATACTATTCTTTAACAAACTAATAACACAATGATTCATAGGTAGCCGTCTCTGAACTGTGTTGCTAAGCATAGAATGAGCTAGAGTCTCTTATCCTATAAGTGAGTCCTCTTGAGCCATCAACCTTGTAACAAGCTCGAGAACTCTAGAGCCATCAAAACTTGTACAAGCCTGAAATTCATACTAGAACCTCTATTAGTACCAAATAGTTTTTATATGTTTTGTTATCATCAAAATGCATAAATCGGAGAGTGTAACCTTTGGGCTAACAGCACCCTCGTTTTAGAGACTACTAGATACTCACTCGAGACGAAAGGATCATGATGTGACATCATCATGTTCTTGTACGTCCTAAACGAGATTGTTTGGCTGCCTTGGAGGCATTCTCTACACGGGCAGAAAGAGGCGGTCCTCCTTTTGTGCAGGAACCTCCTTATGCTTTCTTCGGGGGTTAGGAATGGTGGCGCGAGCAATGAGATTGTGCCTGCATGAAGCGTCCCCAGATTAATGGATCTTTGTTTGCTTCAGCATCACGATTTTTTACGAGTCTGAGTCTTGATATGCTTATCTGTATTTTTTTCAAAAAAACAAACATAAATATGTAATAGACCACGTATTTCTCTTTTGAGTTGTAACTGAATATGCAATTGAATAGAATAATCGGGAAAACTTTGTAATGAAAGCGATTTTGGAAAAGAAATAGAGATGTGCATTGAGATCTTACCTGATTTTTCATTGTTTGAATTGTTTGGAAGTGTATGTATGCTCGGGGAATCGATTTCGATCTTCAAGGTGCTAAGGAATGACTGCATGCAATCTCTGAATGGTGATTTATCTGACATTTGGATGTATGACCACGCGAGATTGGTACGTCGAGGGGATAATCCGAATAAGAAAACCCTCATGAATATACCTGATTTTGTGTATGGTCATAGTCCTATAATACCAGTAAAAAAGTCAGTCTAAGGTGGGAAAAATCTCAACAACAGATTTGGATGCCTCTGTTCCATAGGGGCTTCTACCCGGTCGATGATTTGGTACTCCAAACTGGGAACAAGCCTAGCTGCGAAGTTGTCCTCTTGTGCGGGGGTTCCCATCAATGGAGCTGTCTCCTGAGTGGGAGAAATCCCATAACAAAATATCTATGTATGTATGTATGTATGTATTCATCCGCTCGTGGGTTCAGACGAAGAGAGCTATAGGCTTGCTTACTCCGAGTAGGGGAAATCTCAGCAGCGGAACGGATGGGGGCTCTGAGAAGAGGAAATCTCTTTAGCATAATGGGAGACTCCAAGTGGAGAAAATCTCAAAAGAAAGGGTTTTGACTCCCATAGGACATTGAGAAAGGCCCATATGCATGTGTGGGTTCTGACACTGCGTTATTGATTGGTTCCGAACTACATTTTTGACACTGCATTATGGAGTGGGTTCCTACACCGCGTTCTCAAGAAATGAAGATCAGAATCACTTCTGAATGGGGGCACATTCCATCATCGTGGTTTTTTTGGCTACCTTCAACTGGTGGAAATCCCATCATCGGGGCATCACAGATGTTTATATCTGCAAAATGTAAAGTATGGAACAATGTTTATTTAAAATGCAATACAAAGAGAGGTTCGAAAGGGTGTACACTATCTGAAGGAGAGTTTAGCATTTCAATCGGTCATATTATATTGAGCGGTTGTGTTCTGCTCTAGGAAAGATAAGGTGTTCATCTTTCGCGAAAGTGCCTCGAGGGTGAGGACGTACTCCTTGAGGAAGCCTTACTGGATGAGCTCTTCCAAATATCTTAAGAGGGCCCAGCAATGGATGGTTTGGTGTCCCTTACAATCATGGAACGAGCAATACTCCTCCGACCCAATTTGTGATGGATTGGGTTCGATCGGCTTTGGGCGTCTGACCAATGATTGATCTTTGAAGGTGTTGAAAACTTCATTGATCAGGAGCTTTAAAGGAGTGAAACGCTCCACTAACCTGTAGCCTCGAATTGGACTTGATGGCATTATGGAGAGAGGTTGTCCCCTATGCTGGTTGGGAACATAATCAGGAGCTTCACGAGCATACTTCGATTTTGTTCCATTCTCACGAGGGTTTGTGGAAGGGTCGGAGAAAGCCTTCATTGTCTCTTCCAGCTGGACGAATGGCTATGCCTGAAAGAGAGATTCTCTTATTTTAGGGACATTGTGCTTTAGAATGCTTGTATAAGGGGTGAGTTACATATAACCAGCTGATAAATGTGAGTGCAGAAACTTTCTCTTCAGAATTGGAGACCTTAGCAAGCTGACACTGGAAGAAGTTGATATAAGAATTGAGGCTATCTCCTAGCCTCGTTTTGTTGGAGAGGAGGCAGTGGCTACCTTTCTTGGCTTCTTGGTTATTAGCTTATTGCGTGAGGAAGGTGATTGGAGGGGAACCGTGCACAAAAATGTGTATTTAGAAATTCAATATTTATATGTGCTTTGGTTTCATCGATATTTCCATTATAGCAAAGTGGTTATATGGGTAAAATTCACAGTGACAGGAGATGATAGAAGCATTAACGATGTGTCACGTTAATGTTAACTAGTTCTTCAAGGTTTTGAGAGAATCAAAAGGAAAAAAATCAAACTAGAAGTAGAAGAAGAAGGTGATGAAAACATCAAAGAAATTATAATGGAGTTGTGATTTGAAGATGGTTTTGAAAGCAAAGTAAAAGAGGAAAGAAAACTCATTGATTACTCACTACTAATTGCTTCCACTAATCACATTAACCTCCTTATTGATAGGTGCCTCACATTGGATCCTTGGCAATACTAGGCTTGACTTCAAGAAGCTTTTCAAAGCATGACCCATAAGATTGTTCTTCTCCCTGAATCTTACTTCCAAGGTAAACTTGAACATCAACCCATCAAGATCCATTAGAAGGTAAGTATGGGATGAGAATCAAGTGCAAAAATTGTATGAGCCAAAGGTGATTGGATAAAATCAAACTTGCATCACAAGCAAGCAAATGCAAACAATAAATCATCAAAACCGGTTAGAGGCAAGCATAAAATAAGAGAGTTAGTTGCAAGTTAGCAAGTTAAAAGTTAGAACCCATCATCTGAGCTATCAATGACTCTTGTAAGAGTAAGGCCTTATATGATGTTATGAGATTTATGTGAATTATCAATAAAGAGTTAGAGAATTAGTGGGTTAGTAGCGAGATCACCATGCGAGAAAAATCTAGCTAAGCATCATGTGAGAAGTTAGAGGAGAAACAATAGAAGGAAAGGAGGAAGATTTCTTAAATTTGTCACTTATATATTACATCAAACACCCTCTTTCTTCTATGAATCACTCTCTGGTCTAATATATGATCTAAAAAGAAAGAGAAAATCCTACACTACTCTTTGGGGAAGAAACCCTATTCCTGGTCTCTTCTCTCAAGCCTCTAGCCTCTGGTACACTGTTAATAGGCAAATGAAGATTCCGAAAGATGAGGCGACTCCACACGGCAAAGATCAGGGCCTATAGCCCTAAGTTTGCCGCAGATCTGCTATAATAGTCGCGGATCTACAGCCTGATTAGGGCCATAGGCCCTGATCTTTTGGCTCGGGTCTCGTCCAGCTGCGAGAGGATCCTTTATATGTTGAATTTTCTGATTTTTGCTCTAAAATTCTAGCATATTGGGAAAACAAAGTAAAAGAGGAAAAAAACTCACGGATCAAATTGCTCCCACTAATCACACTAACCTCCTTATTGATAGATGTCTCAAATTGGATCCTTGCCAACACTAGGCTTGGCTTCAAGAAGTTTTTCAAAGTATGACCCATAAGATTATTCTTCTTCCTCAACCTTGCTTCACAAGGCAAACTTGAACATCAACCTATCAAGATTCATTAGAAGGCAAGTATAGAATGAGAAACAAGTGCACAAATTAAATAAGCCAAAGGTGAGTGGATAAAAATAAATTTACATCACAAGCAAGCTAATACAAACATTAAATCATCAAAATCGATTAGAGGAAAGCTTAAAATAAGAGAGTTAGTTACAAGTTAGCAAATTAGAAGTTAGAAACCATAATCATGAGTCGTCAATGGCTATTACAAGAGCAAGGTCTTGTATGATGCTATGATATTCATGTGGATTATCAATCAAGAGTTAGAGAATTAGTGGGGTTAATAGTGAGATCACCATGAGAGAAAATCTAACTAAGCATCATGTAAGAATTTAGAGGATCAATAGAAGGAAAGGAGAAAGCTTTCATAGATTTGTTACTCATGTATTACATCAACACTCTCTTTCTCCTATGAGTCACTCCCTAACTTAATAAGTGATCTAAAAAAGAAAGAAAAATACAAAGAAAAGAAAGAGAAAATCCTACACTACTCTATGGAGAAGAAACCCTAATCATGGCTCCTTTCTCGAGTCTCTGGCCTTTGATGCACTATTTATAGGCAACTGTAGATTCTCGAAGATGAGATGACGCCACACGACGAATATCAGGGTCTATGACCCTAACTTTGCTGCAGATCAGCTGTAATAGCCGCTGATCTGCGACCTAATCAGGGTTATAGGCTCTGATCTTTAGGCCCGGGTCTCGTCCAGTTGCGAGGGAATCTTTATATGTTGATTTTTCTGATTTTGCTCTGAAATTTAAGTAGATTGGACATCAATATTGTGCTTCAATTTGAGTCTATTTTGGGTTCTTATAAAAAGAATTGGTCTTCAAGAAATCTCTAAAATTATCTCAAAAATAGCAATATTCCGCCTCTTTTTACCAATTTGCCTTCTCCCGATATTATCTGCATAAGGGACCAAAACATGAGTAAGAAGCAGCTTTAAAATGTGATAATAAAATGCAAAATTAATGACTAACCAGAAGGCCTCGGTGATTTTTGAGAAGTTATGGAGAGAACAGGGTGATAGGGAATTGAACCCTCCGATACCATACCTTTAAGACTGGAGGAGAAAGTAAGGCAAATTACCGGGTCATTCTTGGAGTAAAGCTGTTGGCCCAAAGGCCTTCCACTCTAGTTTTGATGATGATTAACTCATGTAGTTATGTCTACTAATAATCTTGTGTTGTTTAAGTTTCAGATTATTAACCAAGATATTAGTTGATGATTAGCTTCAACAAGAAGTTTAGAAGCTTCTCATGATGATTCCAGGGCCAAAGCTTCAAGATCACACATTGCCTAGCCCATAGATGGAGTTTTGGAGCAAGTCTACTTGAAGATGAAGATCATCAAGAAGACTTAGGTATCCTAGTTTAGTTTAGTGTGTTTAGATCCATTTGTAAAGCTTAGTATAGTTGATATGCTCAAGTGCACAAAACACACACGTTTCATGATTTGGATTTTGGTTTTCATGAATAGTAGATCAAAACAAGTTTACTTTATTCCTATGTATATTAGATATGTTCTAAATATGCATACATGCTTTAAACTTGCTAAACAAACTTATTTTGACTATCCTATTCATGTTTTGAAAAAATCAAGTTTGGAAAAATACAAGTGTTTGTTTTTGATAAAATTTGCAAGACTCAAAATGAATTGATATGATTGATATATGTCTTGAAATTTTTATCACTTCTTTGAGTTTTGATATAAAATGATAAAAATATTTTTGGTGATTTTTAGAAGTATTAAAAGATTTTTATAAAATATTTTTAAACCTAGTTTTCAGGTCCAGGACTCAACCAGTCGACTAAATCAGTTTATTAGTCGACTTGGCTGAAGTCCGGTCGACCGGGCCGGTCGACCGACGTGCACAAATCTGTGCACGTTTGGAAACCCTGAGACGGTCGACCGGGCCGGTCGACCGCGTCGAGAGCAGAGCTCTCTGTTTGTTTGGGTCGACCGGGCCGGTCGACCGTGGTTGCCCAACGGTCACATTTTAGACCGTTGGCGGTCGACCGGGCCAGTCGACCGCTGCCTGTCAGAGCTGCCAACTCAGCTCTAACGGCTAGTTTCTGTTTTGGCCTATATAAAGCCCATTCTCTTGGGTTTTTGGCCAAGGTTTTTAGAGACAAAATTTCCAGACTTTCTCCATTGTTTTAAAAGAGTTTTAAAAGAGTTTTTGTGCTAAAAAGATTTCATCTTTATTGTTTTGGGTTTTTGGAAAATAAAAAAAAATAGGTTTTTGGGATATTGCTTTAGCTCTTCATTTCTATCATATTGCAAGTGTTTTCCCAAAGATTTTTCTTTGTTGCTTGTTTTCAAAAACACCTAGTTTTCCACACTTGAGCTATCACCTATCCTAATCTATTTAGGATTTTGTTTTTGTGAAAAAGGAAAAAGAGAAAAAGAGATTGTTTGAGGTTGTTGAACCTCTAAGTTGTTGTACACCCTTATTCTTATTGTATCCCTCTTCGGTAGAGGTGATCGGGTGATTGGTTTGCTCCCTCTAGTGAGAGGTGGAGTTGTGTTTGTAACCCTCTTCGGTAGAGGTGTTGTGGTTGTATTGGCTACGGGCCTACCCCTCGGTTGTGAGGTGGTTGTTTGAGAGAGGAGTTCGGTACTCCCTTGGTTGTAAAAATCCTCTTCGATAGAGGTTCCCTCGGTGGGAGATAGTGGATTGGAAATCCTACAAGGTGGTGTAGGCGGGGATGTAGAGCTAGGGGCTCGAACCTCGAAACATATCTTTGTGTTAGCGTTTGATCCACTTGTCTCTCTAACTCTCTCTCTTTACATTTGTGCAAAGATTTATTCATCTTTCATATCATACTTGCTTGCATTTGTGTAATGCCTTGCATTGATTCATATTGATATATCATCTTATTTGCTTGGCTTGATTGTGTGTGTGCCTAACTTATACTTAACCAACAAGAGCTTCACATAGCACCTCAACCCATTCAAGGGGAATCAAGAGGAGTTAGTCCAGAGCCCTTCACGGGGAATTCGGCTACACTTGTTGATTGTATTAAGTTTGTTGCAAGAATTGCATTAGCTTCCGCATTTAGCGCACATAGTTTTGCATTTAGTTCTAGATTAGCAATAACACCTATTCAACCCCCTCTAGGTGTACCTTCAATTGGTATCAGAGCGGGTGCTCCTGATACTTAAGCTTAACATCCTAGGCGTGAGATCCTTGCTTGCTAATCTATTGTTTGCATTTGCTTGTTTGCACTCATATAGTTTGCCATGGCCTTCATGACCCCACCTATGTTTGACCCTTCCAACATTCATGTTTGGAAGATTAGGATGACTGTTTATTTACAAACCCTAGGTCATAAAGTTTACCTTGCCATTACCAAGGAATCCTTCCTTAGTGATAGCAATCATATAGGGGCCAATGCACAAGCCCTTGAGGCCATTAGAAGCACATTATCTAAAGATTATCTTTTACGTATTTCTAACTTTGATTCCGCTTTTGTAGTGTGGAACAAATTGACAACAACCACCACCTCCGAGCTTCAAGTACAAATCCAAGAAGAGGAGTCTAGTGGAGAATCCGACTCACAATGCTATATGGTCTAAGGGGATGACTCCCTTGAGGTACACTCGGAAACTCCATTAGATAGTGATGATGATGCTAGTTCTTCAAATGATCTTGTTGATGCCCATGCTTTGAATGAAGAACTTTCTATTGTGTGTGAAAAACTAATAGAAAAATATAAAATTTTGAAAAAGAAAAGTCTAGAAATTGAAAAAGAAAATAAGTGTTTGCATTCTAGACTTGATTGTGTTTTGCAAGAGAAAGATGAGATTTTGGATGAAAGGGATTCATTAAAATCTCAACTTGATCTTGCACTTAAAGAAAATAAATTTTTAAAGTCTAAAAATGATTGTGAAACCCTTTTGAAGAAGAATGAAAGTTTGTCTTCAAAAGTTGATTTTGTTTTAAAAGAGAATGTTGCTTTGAAAAATAAAATTATTTCTATTTCAAATGAGTTGAATGTTTGTTTAAATAAAAACATTGTGTTGCAAAATAAGATTGATGCACATGTTTACCATGCTAGGGTAGTATCAAACACTTCACCTATTGCATGCCACACTTCTTCTTCTAAGATTAATGATGATATTTGTTTGCTTAAGAAGAAGATTGATTGTTTGGGCTCCACTATGAGCCAATGTGCCATGAACCACACACGCTTGGAAACCTTGGTTCGAAAGAAATAAGTTCTAACTTTTATGCATGCACACCCTCCACGGCATACACATGCTCCACACGGACACCATCAACACATGTATGCTCATGTGTACACTTGTACACATTGTGGCCGAAAAGGTCACATTGCTAATTTTGCTACAATAGATTAAATATCTCAAATTTAGCAAAGAAATTTGTTTGGGTTAGAGAAGAGACTAACCCCCATGGACCCAAAAGAGTATGGGTACCAAGAACCACCCCTAAAATTTTTGATGTAGGTGTGGGCTCTCACATGACGTCAGAGTAGAGGCACCTTGGAGTGGATGCGTTCCGAGCTTCAAAGAAAATCAATTGGATGCATCACTTTCAAGGGAAGATTTGGTGGAGATGACCACCATGTGTTGGAGACTAGAGAGATGCCCTTATCGGTTTTGGTATAAATCTCTAAACTCCTATTTATTGTTTACATGCTTTTAATATTCATCGTTTATAGCATGTTTCATTGTTTTGATGTTTGTTGATTAATATGAAAATACCATGCTTATTAGACTTGTGATATACATGTTTAGATATTTTTGAGACACCCATGTTTAATATGGATAAATTCATTTGTGTTCTCTCTATGTGGTTGTTATTGCGTATATCATAGTTCTAATAACATGTGGATATTCATAGTAATCATGTTTAAGATTTACCATGTTGATTTTTATATATTATGTTTTGATGCTTAATGATTCGAATATATGTTTAGATGTTAGTTTTCATTAAGACTAGGTATATACTTGTACATAAAGTGGGCCACAAATAAATCTATATATGTTTGAGCTTGAATGCTTATTTGAACCCATTAGATGTGCTAGTATAGTCTAGTTTTGATGATTCATACATTTTAAATTTGTATTCTCATTTTTTAGTTGTTTTATGACTGTGTGTTTCCCTTCATGTATATGTGTATTATTGCCAAACTTTAAGATATACATGTATACCCCTTGAGTCATTTGCCTTTCATGCAAATCTATATGTGGACTCAATTGTGTTTAGGGATATGTATGTATACTCATTGTGTTGACAATTCATACATATACCTTGAAATGAAACTTGTTTTGATGAAGATTTAGTTTTTCTTGATTTTGTGTATTTGTTTAACTTCATGTATATGTCTACTTTATCCAAATTATTAGATATACATGAATATCCTTTTGAGCCACGTGTCTTCATGCATATATATATATTTTGTGGACTCGTTGTGTTTGAATATGTATGTATACTTTAATTTGTATAAAACATACATATACCTTGAAGATTAAATAAGCTTTATGACTTTCATGATTTTTGAAGATTAAATAAGTTTTATTGATTTTCATGTTTTCTTGTTTCAAGGAATTTTGAGCTTAATTGAAAATTTCATAATGCCATGTCACACATCACTTGTACACTCACCATTTTTTTTAAAATATTTCTCATGAGTATGTTTTCATGAGCATGTATGAACTTTATTGAATATTGAGTGTTTTCAAGTGCTATGTGATTTACATGTGTTTTATGAAAATAATTTTGTTTTATTCCTTGCTTGAAGGATTTCGTACTAGTTTATAAGATTTTCATTTAGCTAGTTATGGTATTCTTCATTTTGGTAGTGTTTTTCAAACTAAGCTTATTTTCAAATTAATTTTTGAAAACCCCTACCCTTTATGGGAGGATGGATGGGCGATTATGCCTTGTATGCTTCATTGAAAATCTTTTACCTTGTGCATATGAAGGGTGGATTAGGTTATGAGTTATACACTTGAACTTGTTGTTATGTCAATTGGTATCATTGAACTCTTTCAATTGGTATCATTTTGATTCTTTATGTATACTCATATGTTTATTGTGTATGTATATTTTCAATTGGTATCATCTATTATTGATTGGTACTCATTCTATTTCATACACATATACTTATTTTATTTGTGCTTATTATATCCCTATATCTTTAAACCACAAATCTTGTTTTTATGCTAGTGCTTGAACTTCAACTTTACTTTAATTGATTTAGTTTTCAAATTATATCCTATTACAAGCCTATGCATAATTTTCGTTGGTATTTCATAAAGGGGGAGAAAATTCGATTTTCATATTTCAATTGGTATTTGTATTCCCACTCCCTTACTTTATGATTGAAAATTTTCAAATTGGTATCATATGTTCAAAATGAAAATTATTTACAATTGGTATCAAGATGTCTTATGTTTTAAATTGGTATCTAAAAATTTTGATTAAAGAAAAATACAAAAGTTTTGATTGATTGATTTTTGTTTACTTTTAATTGGTATCAAGATGCTTCATTGACATATTTTTAATTGATATCATGATTTTATAGTCACCCCTTATTGATCTTGTTTTTGTTTTTAGACAAAAAGGGGGAGAACATTGTTTTATTGTTTTGATTGAAAAAAAAACGGGGGAGAAAGATTTTTACCCCTCATTTATTGTTTTGATTGTTTACCCCTTTGTTGATGATTGACAAAAAAGGGGAGAATAAGTTGTGTTTTATAAATGTTTTATATATGCATACTTATGTTTTTGCATATATTAAGTTTTATTGGTGTTTTATTGGTATCTAGAGCATCTAGTGTTTTTGTGTTAAATGCTTTATTAATTTAATTGGTAAAACTAGAGCTTCTAGAATTTGTTTTATGCATTTTGATGCATACATGTTTGTGTACATTCATTGCCTATATTTTGTTTAATTGTTTATGCATGAGTTAAGGGGGAGCTTCTTTGAAGCTTAACTTTAATCCATGCATATATAACTCCATGAGTTTTGTTATCATCAAAAAGGGGGAGATTGTTGGCCCAAAGCCTTCCACTCTAGTTTTGATGATGATTAACTCATGTAGTTATGTCTACTAATAATCTTGTGTTGTTTAAGTTTCAGATCATTAACCAAGATATTAGTTGATGATTAGCTTCAACAAGAAGTTTAGAAGCTTCTCATGATGATTCCAGGGCCAAAACTTCAAGATCACACATTGCCTAGCCCATGGATGGAGTTTTGGAGCAAGTCTACTTGAAGATGAAGATCATCAAGAAGACTTAGGTATCCTAGTTTAGTTTAGTGTGTTTAGATCCATTTGTAAAGCTTAGTATAGTTGATATGCTCAAGTGCACAAAACACACACGTTTCATGATTTGGATTTTGGTTTTCATGAATAGTAGATCAAAACAAGTTTACTTTATTCCTATGTATATTAGATATGTTCTAAATATGCATACATGCTTTAAACTTGCTAAACAAACTTATTTTGACTATCCTATTCATGTTTTGAAAAAATCAAGTTTGAAAAAATACAAGTGTTTGTTTTTGATAAAATTTGCAAGACTCAAAATGAATTGATATGATTGATATATGTCTTGAAATTTTTATCACTTGTTTGAGTTTTGATATAAAATGATAAAAATATTTTTGTGATTTTTAGAAGTATTAAAGATTTTTATAAATATTTTTAAACCCAGTTTTCAGGTCCAGGACTCAACCAGTCGACTAAATCAGTTTATTAGTCGACTTGGCTGAAGTCCGGTCGACCGGGCCGGTCGACCGACGTGCACAAATCTGTGCACGTTTGGAAACCCTGAGACGGTCGACCGGGCCGGTCGACCGCGTCGAGAGCAGAGCTCTCTGTTTGTTTGGGTCGACCAGGCCGGTCGACCGTGGTTGCCCAACGGTCACATTTTAGACCGTTGGTGGTCGACCGGGCCAGTCGACCGCTGCCTGTCAGAGCTGCCAACTCAGCTCTAACGGCTAGTTTCTGTTTTGGCCTATATAAAGCCCATTCTCTTGGGTTTTTGGCCAAGGTTTTTAGAGACAAAATTTCCAGACTTTCTCCATTGTTTTAAAAGAGTTTTAAAAGAGTTTTTGTGCTAAAAAGATTTCATCTTTATTGTTTTGGGTTTTTGAAAAATCAAAGAAAAATAGGTTTTGGGATATTGCTTTAGCTCTTCATTTCTATCATATTGCAAGTATTTTCCCAAGATTTTTCTTTGTTGCTTGTTTCCAAAAACACCTAGTTTTCCACACTTGAGCTATCTTCTATCCTAATCTATTTAGGATCTATTGTTTTGTGGAAAAAGAGAGAAAAAGAGATTGTTTGAGGTTGCTGAACCTCTAAGTTGTTGTACACCCTTATTCTTGTTGTATCCCTCTTCGATAGAGGTGATCGGGTGATTGGTTTGCTCCCTCTAGTGAGAGGTGGAGTTGTGTTTGTAACCCTCTTCGGTAGAGGTGTTGTGGTTGTATTGGCTACGGGCCTACCCCTCGGTTGTGAGGTGGTTGTTTGAGAGAGGAGTTCGGTACTCCCTTGGTTGTAAAAATCCTCTTCGGTAGAGGTTCCCTCGGTGGGAGATAGTGGATTGGAAATCCTACACGGTGGTGTATGCGGGGATGTAGAGCTAGGGGCTCGAACCTTGAAACATATCTTTGTGTTAGCGTTTGATCCACTTGTCTCTCTAACTCTCTCTCTTTACATTTGTGCAAAGCTTTATTCATCTTTCATATCATACTTGCTTGCATTTGTGTTGTGTCTTGCATTGATTCATATTGATATATCATCTTATTTGATTGGCTTGATTGTGTGTGTGCCTAACTTTATACTAACCAACAAGAGCTTCACATAGCACCTCACCCATTCAAGGGGAATCAAGAGGAGTTAGTCCAGAGCCCTTCACGGGGAATTCGGCTACACTTGTTGATTGTATTAAGTTTGTTGCAAGAATTGCATTAGCTTCCGCATTTAGCGCACATAGTTTTGCATTTAGTTCTAGATTAGCAATAACACCTATTCACCCCCCTCTAGGTGTACCTTCAAAAGCATCATCTTGTCTTGAAAGTGGCGAATGTGTTGGACTAGATCGTGCGCTTTAGTGTAACTGTCAAATATGATAATCGAAAACTTCTTCGGAAGCTCACTCTCTTGAATGTCTTTGCAAAGTGGGGTGTCGTGGAGGCGAGTAGTTGGAACAAAGTGCAGGGGAATCTTGGCCTCTAGGATCCGTTTCTGGATTAGCTCCTCGAGGACGTGGAGATTTGGGATGACTATTCTCTGCATCGCCTTCTGCTCGCGTGGACCTATTCTGAAGGGCAATGATTTGAAATTGTAGTTATTAGTTAAGTAGCTTTAGCTCTTCCTATTCATGAAGAAATTTATCGGTCGATTATCATCTTCTTCCGTTCCCGATCTGATTCTGTTGTTATTTCATCTCTCGAAGCATCTGACTAGCTGATTTTCATGTTGTTGTAGAGGTTGGGTGCCGAAAGACAGATCATGCAAATTGGCAGAGGCAGTAGCCTCCACGAACAGTTGATTGTTTATTCGGCTGGAGGTCGCGCCTCTGGCAGTCATTTTGGCCTTTCCCTTGGAGGTCATGCCATCGATCACTTTCTTGCGTGGGTACATCATTGATCAGAAAGAGGCTATTTGAGGGGAGGTCAAAGAGGGAGAAATCTTCAGTATGAGGACTCAGATTTAAATGAAAGCACCAAAAATATTGTAAATTCCCAAAAGGAAATTATCTATACTTCAAATAATGACCTAGATCTAAAGAAAGTAGAAGAAATAATCACAAAGACTCAGATTTTAAATGAAAACTCAATTTGGAAAAATCACAGAAGGAGGGGAGAATTCACTATTTTTCAAAAGATTACAGTGTATTCTACAGAGAACAACTTTGTTTTTCTTACCAGATATCACCCGCCACAAAATTGTCTCTCCCTTAAATGTCCTTTCTTGATATCTTATATACCTGGGGGTTACTGTTGATGGTGTGAGTCATGAGCGATGTCGAGTTCATCCACATCCTCGCCACGATGTGGCGTTCATCTTCATCATGGGTGATGAGTCCAAGGAGAACCGCGAGCTCCACCGGCGCGAGGGTGTGGTTATGATCCCCCACTTCAGCTCGCTACAGGGATAATGTTGACGCCAAGAATGACCTCCTTCCTTGTGAACTGCACTGAAACATTGCAGGAATGATGTTTTTTAAAAAAATAATAAGCTTTTAATGTCGATTTTTGACCTTTTGCATCAGTTATATAAAATAACCCACACATTAATGTATTCAATATGGAGTATGCATTTGATTTGACCTTTATCATAGTTAGATTGAATGGTTTCAACTCCAGATATCATTTTCCAATATTTTAGATTTTTCAAGATTTTTTAGAAATTTTCGGGATTATTTTGGAAGTTCTCTGAATTTGGTATCGTTCGATACTAATAATCGGCTCTAAGATTTTTAATTTACAAACGGAGCTGAGTTTATAGAATCTACTTTCATATTGTCCTTCAAGGTCACATTTTTCTACTTTAATATATTATTAGAGATTTTTCTGAATTAGGCAAAAATTCGGCCGAGCCAGTGTGGACCGGTATCGGTGATACATTTCAGGATTTTTTTAACTTGAAAATCAGACTAAATTTGTTAAATTTGATTTCATATTGCTCCTTCAGGTAATATTTTCTATTTTACATAAATTTTTGAGAGTCATTCAAAACTAGTCGAATTTAACCAGATTAAATAATATTATTTAAATCCTTTTCTTTATTTATTTTTTTCTTCTCTAATCATTTCTTTTCCTTCTTCCCCAAGCCCTCGCCTCTCTTCCACCGCCTTACCCACCACCTCTCCCTCTCTCTATTCTTTGACTCTCTTTCTAAACTCTCTTTCTCTCAACTCTCTTTCTCTTAATCTCTCTACATCTCTCTTTCCCTCACCTTTCTCTCTCCCTCTTTCCTCACCCTCTCTTTCCTAGGTCTGAGCCACCTCCGCTGGTCAGATCGCCATCGTGTTACTGGCAGGTGACTGACAACCAGTCCAGGCTGGCAACCACTCTCTCTCCTCTATTTCGCTCACTTATATCTCTCACCATTCTTCCTCTCTCTTGCTTTCTTTGTTTCTTCCTCTTCTTTTTTCTTCTTCCTTTTCTTCTCCAACACCACTTGACTCGGTTGCCTCTAAGCCACCCCATCGTTTCTGAGCCACTATCATTGCCTTCATGCCACCACCCAACCGCTAGCCTTTTTCCCCTTCTCTTCCCTACTCTTTCTCTATCATTGCCCTCAATTTCTCTCTCTCCTTCATATCCCTCTCTCTTCGAGCATTGTCGCTATCCAGGCTGAGTCGCCTTCACCCTGGGTAGCCGTGAGTCCAGGGTCGCCGCCAACCTGGGTGTTGACCTTCTTCTTCTCCTATTCAATCACTTTCTCTCTTTCACACATATTGGGTCAACTTAACCCACAACTTTTTAACCCTTTTACCCATTTATTTAAGTCAATTGGGTCTGGGTTGTGGATCTAAATCCGACTCATTAGTAACCCAAAACCCGATATACTATTAAAGATAATTTTGCATAAAACACCTTGTTAAAAAAGATTTATTACTTTTTAAACCTTATTAATTACATATTTAACCCTTATTTAAAAATTTTAGTGTTCAGGTGATATATTGAGCATCCGGGGTCCGATTTTGATGATTCTCAAGCGTTACGATCGTAAAAAGACGAGCTATATCTCTACTAAATATGTGAGTATTTTTCTTTTACAATTATATTTTATCAAGTTAAATAAAATTAATTGGCTGCTTTATTTAATGAATTGTGCTTATCGGTAAATCACTATAAATATTATTTAATAAAAAATAATTATCAAAAATCACTATAATTAAAATATGCATGATTTTTTTTATAAACATAATTGATAAAATAATAATTTAATTTATTTCTTAATGTAATATGAAATATAGACGAATATCGAGTAAACATTAGACGATGAATTAAAGAAATCCTGAAATAATAAGTTAATAATCTAATAAGTAAAATAAATAAATAATTGATAATTTACACCACGATTGTGAATAGTTTGAAAATGGATAACTATATATAATTATTTTCTGATATTGATCATATTAAATTATTGTAATCGTTATAACAAATATGGATATAACGACACATGATTATATTAGTGATATTACCCTGATATGGCCACCGTTACCTGACTTACACAAGACAATGTTATTTATGTATTCTTGTATCACTTTACATGAGTTACAGTAATTAGCATATTCATATATACTTGTTACACGGATATGCTCTATTACACTAAACATTGTTATTTCATACATGTGTCACCATTGTATGAATATTATTAGTTCATGTTCCCATATCAATGTTACATATATTCACCTATATACATGCTTGGATCGTTCTAGTATTCCTTTTGCGTGGATCACTATTCATATAACATGGATTATTAATACTTGCATGGCCTTGTAGTACTGTGATATGAATAATTCATGCATATAATTTATGACTATATCATGTAATCCTGACATTGATATGATTCTTATGTGACTGGACATGTTAGCTATTAATATCTGATGTGTCGTGGGGATCACCTCGTGAATCCACATCTCCTGTTTTCTTTTTTCTATTATCTTGTTTAATGATATCAACAAAGCTCATGTCAGTTACTGTGTTACATGTACCATGCACTGTTACTGTTCCTGACATACTATTTGTTTTAATATAATATATTTAATATGGGCTAGGGAAAACCGGATGGTTGACTGGATCTTAACAGGTGGATGTCATGAATCCATATTAGTCCCACTACGGGGGACATGGTAGTGTTGGCTACCTTCTGTAATATCTCATAACTAAAAATACTGTATTTCTATTTTTATTAATTTATTTGGGATTTACTTATCATCATTCTTATTGATTAAGCTATCTTATACAAGTGTATAATACATGTATATATATATATAGATATATATATATATGCTCATGATATAATAATATTAATATTAGTATTATTTTGTTGTGTTTGGATGAATGTTGCAGTGATTTCGGACACGTTCATGCGACTCGGACCCGTTACGGGAGATTCGGAGTTGTACTCGTTATGGGCCCGATGCACAGGAGATTCAAAAATTGACCCCATGGGATGATCCGGAGATTCGTACCAGTTCGTACAGTGAAAACCAGACAGCGATTCGGTTTCAAAATTGCGTTATTTCATGTGAGTGTTTATTCCCATGTCTTTTTCTTATTTACTGTAGCCAATAGGTGTTCATGTATCTGTTTGTATCATTTCATTGGACTATATGATATATTTTAACAGTATAATTACCCATATCACTTTATGAGACATAGCGAGTATTTACTTTTACATTATTGTTAATTATCGTTATCTTCTATTTAATTATTATTATGTTCTGATATTGTTGATGCTTGTTGACTACTGTTCATGACATGTTCACTTCGATGTTACCTTTATCAGAGTAGTAGTGTTTAAGACTAGATTATACGCCATTATTGTCGAGTGGATATTGAGTTGCTCAGCAGTTGATACTTGAACCTATTAATGAATTTAATTGAGATAAAATTGACTCGAGTTGGGACAGATTGGACTAGAGGAACAGTAATCTTAAACATGTGTAGTGGATTACTAGACTTGTATTGTCATACTGAGGGAGAGTTAGATAGACTACAGATGATGGATCAGATGTATCATAATATTTATATGCTTATGGATTCATTGCCTTATCACTGAGGTATTCTTGTCCTATCATTTTATGAGTAGATTGTTTAACATTTCGGATTCAGGATTACTTGTGGTATATCTTAGACTATGATCTGACTGGACCTAGAGATTAGCCTAGTTCATGTTTGTGGATGAGTGGTACATTTCATGTAAAGTATTATGAGGTAATTGTTTGGTGATTATTTAGATAGAAATCTTTAGATACTGAGGACTAATAGAATAAGATGATATTTTACTAGAAGACTAAATCTACCTTGATGCTTAGAACTATGTATGGATTAGTTAGATTTGGAGTTGACCTGAGATATATATCATTTATGTTGGATCTTGTGATTAATCTTGATAGAAGTGAGAATGTGTGATGATCTTGATCGATGATCTTATTATTATTCGATGGTGAGGATATGACTAAACATAGCTGACTATTTATGCGAGACTCCGACATATTATTGACTAGAGAATTGATATACTGATAATATAAAAGATTAGAGTAAATCGATAGAAATGAGATAGCTGGTTATTGATTTATTGAGGTGATGGTCTACCGTATCAGATACTTTGACAATGAGTGATATTTGATGTTCAAGATGATTGTATTGAGACTATAGGTTGATGATTTTGTTACTATTGTATCCTAGTGCAGATGGATGAGCTGTTGATCAGTCCTAATGAGACTGTCTATTGAGCGGTATCTAGACTCGTTATTGTATTAATTCATGTTATTGAAAATTAATGAAAAAATATTGGTAAACAGTAACATATGCATTGTTCTATTGTTCTACTGTTTACATGGTAATATTATTCACATTGTTATTTTTACATTATTTATATTGTTACATGATTATATCATCCCAATAATTGAAATAACATGGATATTGATTGCTCAAAATAATAATATAATTAAATAACTTATACTGGGATTGGGAAAATTGATGGAGGAGACAACGTTTGTATTTTGGGTGGACCTAGGATACAGGTTGCGTCGCCGACTTATGGTTCCTCGCGGGGTTCTGGGGGATGACTAACATCCCATCTGTTTATTATTCCATGGTGTTACTATGAGTATTGTTCCACAGTGATACTGTAAGTATTGTTACTGTTACTGACTACTAGGTGGTTGGGCCTGGTTCAACGCCAAGCATCTGGGCCGTGGTCGCGGGTATGTATAGGACCCACCTAAAGCATGGATAATGTCTCCAACTAATCAGTTTCAATAACTTAGGACTTTGATTGACACGTGTGATAAGCGTAGCAAGGGATGTGTCTATTACAGGTGGCAGTTGGTGTTCGCTGACATAATTAATAATGAAAAACTGTTATTATGTATTGTAATTGATTGTACTCACCTGACTAAATATCATATAAGTTATGATAGACATATAATTGTATACATGACCAGATTGTATACCGGACTAGTGATATATGCTAGGTTACACATCTTGACATCAGTTATTTTTTTACAGTTGTATTAGTCATCTTTTATCTGCAGACTTATTCATGTTATTGCTATTCAGCTATCTTTTATTTTCAGTTTTGAACCTATTGATATTTTATACACACTGTTTATATGCATGAGCACTTTCTCTTTGCTTATGCACTCATGAGGTCACTTCTGACGACCCTGAATTTGTACGTTCAAATCTTGGACATTGTATTTTTTGACCAGGTTTCGATGAGACTGGTTATGTTGCAAGCAGGTGGAGTTTCTTTCTACCTATCTTGGTATTATTGTCTTCCTTTTCTTTCCTGTTGATTCTGTAGTTTTCCTGATTCTCTATACATTGCTAGTGATCGTTGTTCCTTTTCTATATTCATGTGATATCATGTGTGGACATTCATATGTAGTATTGCAGTATAATTGATAGACTTTTTTATATCTTGTTCAGGTTACTTAGGCTTAGCATACATACGTGGGGTATTTTTCTCACGTATATACATCGTCGACTCTCGTCGCTACTCCGTTTTCACGTATTTTGGAAAGTGGGACGTGACATCTTCCCTTTTCCTATTTCTCGTTACTTGTTTTGCCTTAGCGGACCGGCCCAGGTATCAGCAGCTAGGGCTTGTTAAGGCCGTGATCTCGACAATGCACGGGATACACCCAACAGACTCGAGCTCCTTGACTTTTGAGTTTTCAATTAACATAATAAAATAATATAAACAATAGTGACGTCAGGAATACTTGTTATTTGGTCACTCTCTCCTTCAGATAATGGTACCCATATGTCATATACGGATGGGTTCATCTGAAGTACGGGCTCCAGTATGAACTGTCAATAGTATAGGACACTGGAAGAGATTGATTAAAATAGCAGGCGATGCTGATTGTTATTATTGTATAAACCACATGACATGCTCGATACATATATATATTATTGTCCATTTATATTTATTACACTTTTTTCTATCATATTTACCATCATGTCAAATGTATACTTTGCACTTCTTGTATTCTTCACAGGCACGTTATTCATGTACACATATACTCTATATTCCATGTATTTCATGTTTTTTTCTTCATATTTGTATGGTTATTTTATGTACTTCATGTATACATGTTTATATTATTTATATTATTCACGATACTATCATACCAATTTTACTAACCTTAAATGAAAAATAATAAAAGATGATATATGTTACTTACACAAGTTGATTATATTGGTATGTCACAAAATGTTGTATCATATTTCACATATTGATAATAACATATAAATAGTATAACTCTTATTTATTATAATAACCTAATAATATAAAGGTAGATGATATATATATAACTCTTCTCGATAATATTAATTGTTATTCCTATTATATGATTACATAATATTGTAGTACTACCACAATTAAAACATGCATGCTAAGTATTACTGCAGTTATAGTGTGATTATAATATTTGTATTAGTTATACTGATCGCTATCACAATTATATTACAACACTGGTAGCTAAACATATATTATATATTATTATTGTTGTACTACTATTATAATATATTATTACTTTTTCCTTCATTTATACCACTCACTAGGTCCCTTTCCGACGACTCTGGGTTTGCATGTCCAGGTTGGAGATCCGAGATTTCGTAGTACTTGATACTTCACGGGATATTAGTATGAGTACTGCTACCTCTATTATTCAAATGTATCTTTATTATTTATTCATATTTTCATATCTATAATGATCACTAACCCTTTTGCAGATATTTTTGTACTTTTTAATGCTGGAATAATTTTGTATATTAGATTTATTTTACTGTACTGAGCCTTAGCGCGGTTATGTCGGAAGTTTTTCCTGCGTATATGTGTCGCCGACTCTCGTCATGTCCCTGCTATTGTATATTTTAGGAAGTGGGGCATGACAAAAACCGACGTGAAAGGACTATTTAGCATCGGATAAAATCTGATCGAAACGTCTGACTTTTCGTGTCTCCTAGATACGCGTCAGTTTTACAACCAACTCCTTTTCGCATCGGAGTTAATCCGACATGAATTCCCTTTTTTGTAGTAATGTTAGTAGGTTGACGTTGTCATACGCGATGGACCTACGCGACTCCTCAATCTTGGTTCTGGAATCTCGAGTCCCGTGTAAGCATCCAATAACTCTTCATAAGTGAGATCAGTAATCCGATTCACACTTAGAGTCTTGTTATACTCTCCAGCATTGTTGAAATCTTCTATGAACTTAACGTTCTTTTTGAATATATTGAATCATCGTGCTCTCTCAACCTCGTCATTGTAGACTTTGTCCATAAAATCTTCTATTTAGGGGGGTGCACAATGTGTAAACTTAATTTATTATTTATTGATATAACAGGCGATGCAATGCGCAACGTGCGGTGCTATGCACCGTGGAGGGAGCTAGTTTTATTTAATTAAACAATTGTGTGAATTGGTAGTGACAAATAGGATCTACGTCAAGGTGGGGGCACGAGTATGATGTTTGTTAAAATATAAATATCTCAACTCCCATTTCAAGTTAAAAGTTTCGGTGCAGTGACAGAAATTTTTAATATGATATCAGAGAAATCCAGGTTCAATTCTCAACGAGCACACATTAAAAAACTAGTTTAAAACAAAAAATATTACCACTGTGAAAAGTTTAGATTTGGTCTCACAAAAAGAGCGCTCGACCAACGGGGTTGTGTTAATATATAAATACCTTAACTCTCATCTCAATTTTGAAATTTTGGTATAATGGCGGAGACTTTTAAAAGGTAAAAGAATTGATAATTAAAATAGTTCATTATTTCTAATTGAGATTGAGTGTTGGGGTTATTTTTTCCTCCCAGTACTTATTTGCGACACTTAGCTTCCCTATTTTTTTAATCTATAAAGAAAATAATGGTGGATTTTGAGACGAAAAATGAGAGAGGATTTTGGAAGAATGTTGATTTCGCTGTTTAAACAGAGTTCCAATTGGTAGGCCATTCATATTAATGGTCAACCTTTGCCTTGTTTTCGGTACTTTGGATATAAAAGTAAACGTGAAAACAAAACTAGCTTTCTTCATTCTTTTTCCCCAAAATTTATTCTGCCCGTGCATTACTATTTATATGACATATACAATGCGGAAATCATTAGTTACTCATATAAATCATTAATTAGAATTGTGTTCAGGAAATCGTATCATCTCTAACTTCTAAAGTGTGATGGACAATTTCAAGTAAAGAACATTAAGTCCGGGGAAGACACAAAATGCGCACCTTTATTTAAGCACAATACATATATTTCCCACACATGCATTTGCTGCTCAGGCTCACCCTACCCTTATTTAGGCACATAAAGTCACGCTGCCAAGCACAGTATGTTACCATACACACGTACATATTTGGAGGCTGAGCAAGGCTTTTATTTCACATAACTATCTACTTTTAACCTCAAAGGATTGGAGCAGCCGGATACATAGCAAACCCACACAGTCCTTGAGGTGCACCAACATCCTTCTTAATCTTAATATATCCACCGTCCCCCCAGTAAGGACCCCACGAGTTCTTGACAATCCAGTACTTTTCTGAGCCTTCTTCCCCGTAACCAACAACAGTAACTGCATGATTGACCCCAGTTCCACAGGGTCCCCTGAAGATACCCTTCTTATAGCTTGCAAAAGCTCTTGAAGCATCAAGTAGGATTACTATTGGTTGTTGTGCCACTGCGATCATAAGAGATGCCTCACTGTTTCTTGGTAAATTTCTATAATTGTTAATAGTTGCCACGATTTCATTTTCCTTTATTTTGTCACAAATGCCAGGACGTCCTTTATAAGGATAGTTCTCTCCAGTCGTAAGTCCATAGTCTCTGACGTATTCGAAGGCCCTTGTTACGAAACCCGGATTGCATCCTCTATTTCTCTTGTCACAGTCCACAAGTTGTTGTTCAGATAGGGAGTAGAGTATATTTTTTTAATTTTGGTGATGCTTTCAACTGTTGCTACCGTAGAAAATGCCCAACAGGAACCTACAGTTTATTATCATCAATAATAATATCAGAAAATTAACATTTATATAAATTGAGACTATGCAGGTATCAAAGTTGAAATGTTGAGAATAGTAATTAATACCAGTTTTTAATGTAAATTTGTTTTCTAAATTCTCCTCCAAAAGTAACTGGTAATAACAATTTGATTATATCTGAGTATCTAGAAAGTTTTATACAATGCGTGCTCTTCTGTGTGCGCATAGAGGGAGAAAGAGAGCGAAGGGGGCCTATCCGAATACCTAGTAATACTTACACATGTCACACACTTTGGGCAACTATTCTAAAATAAAAGATATAAAAAAATGTAGAATAAATGAAAAACTGAAGCTAAAGAAATTATTTTACTTGCTACATTGCCATTGCGTTTTAACGATCTGCAAAGCGAAAGAAAGTAGAATAAATGAAATTGTGAAGTCAAGAAAATTTTCTTACCACACTGGCCTTGATCTTTGACAGGAGTTACTGCACCTCTGGCCCTCCAATCAACGCTTGATGGAACACTTTGGAGGTTCACATCGTCATACTCGACGGACCTACTGGACTCCTCAAATTCTGGATCTGGGATCTCAACTCCCGTGTAAGTAGTCAAGAACTCTTCATAAGTGAGATCGGTAAACTGATTCACACCTAGAGTGTAGTTATACTCTCCAGCATTATTGAAATCTTCTATGAACTTGACGTTCTCCTTGAATATTTCGAATCGTTGTGCTTTCTCAGCCTCGTCTTTGTAGACTCGGCCATACTCGGCCATCCAAAGCTCATGCCTCCTTGCCAAGTGAAAATTTAGAATGCTGTAATCTGTTGCATCACACAGACTCACAACTAGCAAGAACAAAAGTAGAGTACAAGACCGTGCATAAGCCATTCTCTCTCGTTAGTAACAATTGGCTTATGTACTTTTTGCTCTTCTTGGTGAGTTTCCACTGACGATGAGCAACGATTTGTTCTTGTATATATAGGCCTTTGAGCAATTATTGCATTGGTTAATTGGATGTAAATTACAATAATTAGAAGGGTGCTCAAAGTCTTTTTTTTTTATTATGTGGGTGCACAAAGTCTTTTTTATTATTTATTAGGTGGGTCCATAAAATCCTTTTTTTATTAGGCGGGTGCACAACGTGTTGTCATAATTTATTATTTATTGGTGAAACATGTAGTGCTATGGATGTGGAGGGAGCTAGTCTTATTTTATTAAACAACTATGTGAATTGGTACTAACAAATAGGATCTGCGTCAAGGTGGGGACACGAGTACACGATGGTTGTTAAAATATAAATATCTTAACTCTCATCTCAAATTCTGATGCTGCAGCAGAAATTTTTTAATATGGTATCATGGAAACTCAGGTTTAATTCTAATCGAGCTCACATTAAAAACGGACTTAAAACATACAATATTGCCACTACAAAAAGCTTAGGTGTCGACTCAAAAATAGGGCGCTCGACCTGCGGGAGTGTGTTAATATATAAATAGCTTCCTCATCTCAACTTCATATTTTGATATAGTGGCAGAAACTTTCAATAAGGTTAAACAATTGATAGTCAGAATTCTCATTATTTCTAATTGAGATTGAGTCTTGGCTTGGGGTTGCCGATCGACCGCCCGGTCGACCGCACCCAGGTCTTGACCTGTCGGTCGACCGCTCGGTCGATCGAGGCAAGACTAGAGAGCTCTGCTCTCTTGGTCGGTCGACCGCTCGGTCGACCGAGGCCAGATCCAGAGAGCAAGCTTTCTAGATCGATCCTCCACGTGATCGATCGACTCTCAAGCCAGGGCTGTGTGAACGTTCTGTGCACATCGATCGACCGCTCGGTCGAATGACCTCTGGTTTGGTCAACCGATCAGTCGATCGCCAGAAGCCCAGGTCTGGGTTTTATAGAGATTAAACTTGGTCTTTTAAAACCCTAAAATTTCATTTAAAATCCATAAAAATTCACAAAAATAAGTTCATTAAAACACTTTGAATTAAAAATATGTGTGATAAAAAATTAACACATATTACAAACATATTGAACTATTTTTTCTATAAACAATTTTAGCCTTAAACCAAGAGCCTTATTTTTCAAAATCAATCTTCAATTTGAAAAATAATTTTTTTCAAAACTTGTTCAAATACAAAAATAAGATATTTTATACACTATGAAGCTTAGTGTGTATGGATATGATTCAATACATATAAGATGAAATATCTATGTTTTTTTACAATTAAGCTCAAAATAAGTTTTGACTTAAACAAAACTTAAAAAGCATGAACTAGAAACATCAAATTAAGTTTTTCTAAACATTTGAACCAACAATGTATATGGATGAAATCTAATATACATATAAAACATATAAACTTATTTTGATGAACTCTTTACATGAAACATAAAAATATTTACTTTGAAGCTCAAAATCAAAATGGTATTTTCTAAAATCAAAACTATTTTTATGAAAACACATAAATTTTGTGTGTGTTTATATGAGCTTGAACAATCTATAACTAATCTATCATTTACATTTTATCTAAAAATAAAATCTTAACACTTATAAACTTGACTCAAGTCATGAAAATCTTCTCTTGAAAATCTTCTTCTCCTTCTTGATTTGGTCCAAATCTTGATTCAACAAGCTAGATTCCTCTTGAGCACTTGAGCTCTTGAATCAATACGTGTTAGCTTCAAAATATGACTTCGAATCTTCTGTTGAAGCTAAATACCAACTAAGATCTTGATCAAATATTTGAAACTATTTAAACACAAGATTATTAGTATTATAACTACATGAGTTAATCATCATCAAACTAGAGTGATAGGCCTTTGGGCCAACAATCTCCCCCTTTTTGATGATGACAAAACTCATGGAATTATATGCATGGATTAAAGTTAAGCCTCATAGAAGTTCCCCCTTAACTCATGCATAGCAAATAAACATAAAGATATTTAATGAAGGCTTATAAAGTCTTATAAACTAAGCACAAATATATGCATAAACAACAAATATTAAGCATGCATATACAAACTCTCTAAATTCTTATCCCCTTTTTGTCAACTCATCAACAAAGGGGTGAAGACAAATAACAAGAAAGATGTATATGTGATATACATTCATGAAGAGGAGAGACGTTAAGTTAGCTCCCCCTGCATACATGTATTACATAGAGAAGGATGACTAGACTCTAACCCACGTAAGAAAAATATACAATGTATAGACGGAGATGTTAAGCTCCCCCTATACACGTGTACCACATAAAGAAGAGATGTCAAATTCCTCAATATGTAAAATACACTCAACATGAATTTATATATAGAGGAGATATTAAGCTCCCCTTGCATAGAGGCAATACATATCAAACAGATTTTGAAAAAATTTTGATACCACTAATAAACAAATTTTGAAATTTTTTGTGGTCAACAAAAAAATTTTGATATCAATTGAAGTCCAATAGTAGTTGACAAAACAAATATTGACATCACTTGTAGATAAACAAAATTATTAAGATACCAATAGTAGATTTTGATACCAATTGAAGGTGAAATATGAAGTACATTTTGATACAAAAAAAATACCAATTGAAATCAATGCATAAGTTTATAAAAATGTCAATAAACATTTAGAATTGGGTCAAGCTTAGCATAAACCATTTGTGCTTTAATCATGTGTAAAGACATTGTAAAACAAGCGTAATAAAATCATATATATGTATGTATAAAAATATCACTTGAAATTTGAAGCATACATATATAAGAAAACTAGTATAAGTATACAAAATTAATAGATCGTGAAAATTATGTATAACTCATAACATCCACTCTTTCATGCACATGATAAAAGATAGTTCAATAAGCCTTGTTTGCTCAAGCCCTTAAGTTCATGGGTTTTTTATCACACGGTGCCCTAAGACTGTCCAATTTGGAGTCATCGACTAAAGGCTCGTTACAAGGGCAGATTAAAAAGCCTAATGAACTAAGGGATAATGCCACCAAAAATATGAAAAATAAAGAATAAGAGTTAGAGTTGAAGAACTCCGAGTCAAATTTTTACTTTCACAAAGATGCATATACTTATTTAAAATAATAATTAAATGAGAAATACAGTTTGACTCCTTATCTTAATTGATTGAATTGAGACTAAGTTTAGGAATGAAAAGTTCATTTTTCTTATAATTTATAGATTACTTAAATTTTTACCATAATAGTTCAAATATTTTTCTCATCTTTTCAAAATGTGTTTCCAAAATACTAATACTGTATTTCTCTTTCTTTATGGATTTTATGGGTGTAATCCACTGAAAACCCTCACGAGACAAAACTCGTACTCTAGGGGTAACCTAGAAGTTTAACGGCTTGTTGCACATGCTAAGTGCAACCGTGATTCCAATGAAAATGTGTTAGATTAATTTTTCTTTGTTTTCTTTGAGAATGAGCAAAAGATACTATGAGGGTGATCACACACATATATTACATTATTTATTAGAATATTCTTATACTAATCTTATAATAAATCTGCTAATCACCTTGTCTTAATATTTAGATTATGCAAGATATGATTAATGAAGGGAGAGAAGATAATACCAAATAAATACTGGTTAAATCAGATTTATATGAATCTATTTGGTTAGCTAAGAACATCACACATCTAATCCAATTAAATCAGATTTAATTGGATTTATTTTATTAGCTAAGAAATCAAGGAGATAGAGGCAAATTCAAAAGTCCAAAGACAATCTTATATACATAAAGAGATATCTAGGATTGGGATGTATTCTGAAGATTATAAGAGATAAGACACAATCTAACTGAAGATTAAGGGATAAAATAAAAAAATTTCTCCAACTTTATCTCCAACCTTATCAGAAGATCTTTTTCCGTTAGGCAAGAGATTTTGCCCCTATCTTCGAAAGCTCTCCCTTATCCAGTTTTTCTTATAAATACCTGCATTTCTTAAGGCAAAGGGGCATCACTTAACAGAAAATTTAGGCTAGTTTTTGTTCTAGTTTAGTTTAGATTTTTGTTTTTCTTTTTATATAATTTTAGAATTTTTTATGTAACTTAAAAGAGAGAAGAGTTTCATGAGAGAATAAGAATGATGCTTGTACTGAGAATGATACCGGTATAAGTAATCTTTTTTCTTTTATTTTTGCTTTATTGAATCTAAAGTTACATTCTTTGTTCTTCATTCTATTTTACTTTTACTTTCCTCTGATGTGCTTGTAATCCAAATGAATCTATAGCCTCGAAACTGCTTTGCCCTTGCAAGTGCCACCGATGGCTTATGGTAATGGATAGCCATTTCTAATTAGTTTAAGCTTGCACCTTTATTTTGTAGTTTAGAATGGGAATGAGAAAGATCCTATATTCCATGCTTTGATCGCCTTCAAGCCAAGATAAAATCGTTGCATTGAATCTACGGTAAGCAAGCTTCAAGGATGTAAGTAAGTATTTATTTTAGTTCTTTCTTACTTTGCTTATTAGGTTAGAAACACATCTCCGAAATACATTTCTCTTTATTCTTCTTTACTTTAACTTAGTTTTTTTTCTTTTCGAAACACCAACAATCACCGCCTTCTCCACTCTTCTATTTTCTCGAAATTAACATAGCTTTACTTATGTTTTCTTTTTAAAGAACATAGAAGAAACTTTTTACCAGTTTTGTAAACTTTAAAAGAAACTTACCTAATGCTTCCATCGCAAGTCCCTCCTTGTGAATCATGGCCTGCATAGCCACTTGCTATAGTGATAGAATTAAGAGCATTGCAGTTTCTTTATCTTTATTTCTAAACTCTATATTTTTGTGCACAGGTTTACCAATCACGTTGTATAGGTCCCCTTGCCATGCAATTTCGGTTCTCACATTGACCTGGTCACATAATTTTGATTTTCGTGACAACTTCTCGCCGCCGGGAGGATTAGATTAGGCTCGAGCTCTAACTTGATTTTCTCAAACATATCTTCTCCTGCTAGCAGGTGCAGCCGAAGTGAGGTTTTACTCTAGTGGTAACGATGTTAGATTCTGATTCCATCATCGTTGTTACCTTTTGACGCTTCGCTCCACGCCGGGACCCATGGTCTTCGCACTGGGAGATTCTTTTCTTAAGGTGAGGCCTGGGAAGGATGTACGGGTGGATGACCTGGGATATGAGGCGCTCTCATTTTAGAGACTACAAGACACTCGCTTGAGATGGAAGGATCGTGATGCGACATCTTCACCTTCTTGTACATCCTCAATGAGATCATCTGGCTACCTTAGAGGCGTGCTCTACTCGGGGAGAAAGAGGCGGTCCTCCTATTTTTGTGCAGGAACCTCCCTAAGCTTTCCTCATGGGCTACGAATGGTGGCATTAGCAATAGGATCGTGCCTACATGAAGCATCCCTAGATTGATGGATCTTTGTTTGCTTTAGCATTATGATTTTTGGCAAGTCTGAGTCTTGATATGCTTATCTATATTTCTTTTTCAAAAAAGCAAACATAAACATGTAATAGACCCTGTATTACTCTTTTAAGTTGTAACCGAGTATGTAATTGAATGGATATATTCAGGAAAACTTTGTAATGAAAGCGATTTTGGAATAAAAATGGAGATATGTATTTAGATCTTGTCTGATTTGTCATTGTTTATATTGTTTGGCAGTGTATGTATGATCAGGGAATCAATTAAGATTTTCGAGGTGTGAACAAATGACTACGTGTAATCTCTGGGTGGTGATTTGTTTCACCATTGGAGTATGACCACGCGAAATCGGTACGTCAAGGGGATAATCTAAACAAGGAAACCCTCATGAATATACCTGATTTCGCATATGGTCGTAGCCAATAACACCAGTAGAAAAGTCAGTCTGAGTTGGGGGAAATCCGAACAATAGATTTGGATGCATCTGTTCCATATGTAACCCTTACCGGTCGATGATCCTGTACTTCAACATGGGAAAAAGCCCAGCTGCGAAGTTGTCCTCTTGATTTGTCTCTAAAATTGCATATTTCATGTCACATTTTCACATTTATTCAATATTAAATTTTGTTAATAATCCCTCTCTTGTATGTTTCTAGATCCATGGCATGAAACGAAGAAGAAGCCCAAAATCCAATTCATTTGGTGATATTTAAAGCCTATAAATATAATCATTGATTTTTGAAAGCTGGATCTGCCAAATCTGGGAGTGAATTTTGACAAACCGATATGAGGTATAAGGAGTGGTGTGTAGCAGGAAGCTGCACACCCTGACGCAGCGCGCATGGCCCCAGAATGGCCGCGAAAATGTGACAAAAGCCGCATTTTCACTGCCTTTTGGTGGGGCCACGTGTCGAGCTTCAACACGTGACCCCGTGATGCCTCCCTGGTGCCCCCCTTTGCCTATAAATACCCCAGGTTTTTTAGAACAGAAAAGAGTAGAGTTTTGATGTAGTTTTTAGAGTAGTTACTTCTCCTTAGGGTAGTTTAGGTTAGTTCTTCTTCTTCCTCTTTTGTATTTTTCATTTATTATAGATTATGTAATATGATAGAGAGTCGTAGGATAAAAGCAAGAGTGCTTGTAATGGAGGTTGACACTCTATGAAAGATTTTCTCTTTATCTTTACTTGTTTTCTTCTCTCTAACTCCTTTTACATGTTTAGTTAATTTTCTTCTCATGGCAACTAACTACTAACCACTAGCTATGCTAACTTCTTACTTTAAAATCCACTTGAATCTAATAGCCTCTACTTGCTTTGCTCTTGCAAAAGCCATTAAGATAGCTCATGATGATGGATTCTAACACTCGAACATCTAACTCTCTAATAAGTTACCATTACTTTATTTCATTCTTACTCTAGTTAGTTTTGATGATTTAAGTGTAGCTTGCACTTGTTTGTTGAGTTTGAATGTAAAAGTGATCTTATGCGACATGCTTTGTAAACTCTTGAACCAAGGACTAGTGATGACCAATGATACATGTGAGGCAACTATCACTAAGAGGTTCGCATGTTAGTAGAGCCATTAGTAGTTAATAGCCATGAGTTTTCTTTTATCTCTTTTATATTTTCTTTCTACTTGTTTTAAAAACCCAAAAATAGAATTTCTCTTCTATGTTCCCACTTCTTTATTTCCACCGTAATCTTCTCATTCTTTGTTTTCTTTTCTTTTCATTCTTTAAAACATAGATGAACACTTACACACACATAAATCGATCGGTAAAGTTTCTATCACTTCTTGTCCCTGTGGATTGGACCCGTTTAGCTACCATGCTATAACGGAAGTATCAAGAAAGCCAAAGCATGCACTTTTAACTCGTGATTTCAAAACATACACTTTCCGTGCATGCTTTCTTCCGATCAAATTTGGCGCTGTTTTCGGAGATGGGAAAGGTATGATTTCATATTTTTGTTAACTTTTCTTCTTTATTTTTTGGTGCGCAGGTTAAAATTTTTAGAAATTTAGCATCACAGAAATCAACACTTACTTTTGTGTGGTTGGATAAATTCTTGCATATTGCTATATTCTGCTGCTAGTTGCTATTTATATTACCTATACACTGCAATAATTAAGAACTAAAATACAAAAATTGGATGCTTTAAAATTATTTAGTCATTTGCATCTAGGCACGTGTAGATTTCAATTCCAATATACTGCATTTTGTTCTTGTGTTATTTGATCTTGACGGAGGTGTAATATTGCATTGCAATAGCTTAGGACAAACACTTGAGTGATTTACTCGCTTTTTTGTATTCATTCTTGTCTATATTGCACACTTGCATGAATTAAAGTTAAGGACATACCCGATACAACATAAGGTGAGAAAGTCATTACCCTCCCTTAACCCAAAAATCACCTCCCTACTCACATAACCCAAGCCTAAATAAAATCTGCTAGACGTTGACCTCTAAGGACATCTCGGACTCATTTAAGAGATTGACTTAAGGTGAAGTTGTTAGAATTTGACTTTTGTCAAATTGGTATCAAAGGTAAGGGATTGAGAGGCGAAATCTCGAAGAACAGTGGTTTGACATAATTAGGCCCGTTGCTCCGACATGGATACCTCCCACTGATCTTACCCCTACCTAGCCAATTAACTTGTGATCAGATTCCTACAATGTACCCCCCGTGGACAGTCTAACTAGTTAGGAGTTTTTTAGGTCTAGGTCAACCCTAATATAGGCTTGTTTTTGAATTTTTTTCTTTTTCTTTGTTTGTTTGTTTGTTTGATTTTTCTTTTTTGTGATTTTTGTGATAAAATGGAATATAAGCAAAAATTTTTCAACCAAATGAATCCATTTTTCACTTCGACCTCATTTGACTAGGATAACTCCGACCCAAATATGTACAACGTGAACCAATCATATATGCTGGATTGAGTTTGTCCGACTCAATATGACCCGTATCCCCAATTCTACAATCAAAAATTTTAAAATAATTTCACTCTTCACATAGTCAATGGGGATTCACCTACCTCGAGTCAAATTTTCAACCACCTTTTCCATCATCTTCTTCCTATATTCTGCTTCACATACTCCTTTTCCTGAACCACCAATTGAAGAAAAATCAAAGATACAAAAGAGTATAGAAGCCATGCTTGAGTCCCAACAACAAATTCTTCAAAATATGTTGAACTGACAATTTCAACCAAATTATCAAGTGTCATACTCATCTTTTCCAGTCCCACCGATTCAAAATGAACAACCATCAGTCATGGACTTGAATATGGAGCTCTTGCATGAGTTCAAGCAACAAACTCAATATCTAATAGACTCACAATTTCATCATAATTTACAAAATCAACTTCCATACTTACCTTTCAAGAAGAACTAATGGCAAAGAGTATAGAAGATACGATTCAGACCCAAAATTTTGTTACCCGACCTACAGTAGGTTAGACTCAATAATGAGAGAATTGATCAATGAGAATGTGGAAAATCTTTCTTGTCAATCTTTGACCAATTCTTATATCCCTAACTCTATTGATTAGACCTTAGAATCATGTTATTTTGAAAACTAAGATTCAATTTAGCACACCCATTTGAACTTGACCAAACTCTAAGTTTGAAAGTCACATTGATATTTCGACAAGTTATCCATTTTCTAAAATTGAAATTAAATATGAATGTGATCCTAAACCTCAAGTTGGTAATTCTATTTCATTTTTTGATTCAATAATGACTCTGGTATCTTCACCAGATTTTTTCATATTCCAGAGTCAACATTGAATCCTGTACCAGTACACAGTGAAATGGAGTTACCAATATTTTACGATCACATTTCATTGATGGAAAAAGTGTGGAACATCAATTCTTTAGTTTGGACTCCATTTTTGAACCCATTTTGACTCTCACTTTTGAATCTCTACTTGATCTAAGTCAAATTCTTGAGTCGTTATTTGTTCCTGTTCCGTTTAAGCCTAAATCAACTATCTTCCATAATCACACTTCATTGTTGGAAAAAGGTGTTGAACAAAATGACTTAAGAAATATGTTTGAAAATAGAAAATTGGATGGGGATAATATTTTAAATAAAACCATAAACTTTTACATTTTTTTTACTGGGCCATAGTAGAAAGGTCGCTGGTGGGTTCCTGTAAGATCCACAATTTCTGAATTGCGCAGCATTTCGTGGGCCAATCAGACCACCACCGGAACCACCACCATGAGATAATTTTTATTCCTTTTCATTTATTTCATGCATATACACATTCATGATGCATTGAGGATAATGCATAAGATAAGTATGGGAGAGAATTTACTAACATGTTTGTTTTATATTTTCTTTCTTTTACACTTCTTTTTAGAAAGTTTTTAGATTTTTTTTCTTTTGTATAAAAACCCTTTTCTTTTCTTTTTTTAAATTTTTTGAAACAAGAGAAATAGTTTTGATTTAATTTTAAGAAACTTAAGAGGATCTTAGAAATTAAGAAGACCTAAAATTATGTACTCTTAAACCGAGTCAAAATAATAGATGATCTTTAATTTTAGGATAAGAAAGTAAGATTGGAAAGATAATTTGATCTCGAATTTTTTCCTTAGATATATGCACTTCACACTTATACAATTTTTTTTAGGATTGAAACAAAGACTGAAAATGCCATGTGTGCGTGTGTGTGTGTGTTTATATAATGATGATAAAAATTACTTATTGAAGCTGGGTAGTTATACCTCAGGAAGCATGATTTTTCACACCTACGATGGTAGACAAAAATAAAATAATCCACTTTAGTTTTGTGGCCTTGTTTACTCGAGTCCTTAAGCATGAGGGATACTTTCTCATCTGATTCCTAAAATCATCTGATCTGGGAGTAACCGGCTAAAGGTTCACTACCCGGGTAAGCTAGAAGCCTAATAAAATTAAGAGAAGAAAATATATATTTGATATAATAAATGGCATGAAAGTTAGAGTCGATATCTTAAAATTTTCACAGTTCCCAAAGTGCATAGTTTCTAGGAGTTTTCATGAAAGATCAAAGAATCGATTCATTTTAAATTCTTACATGTAATTTATAATAAGATTTTGCATTTAGACTTTAGTTTAAGAAAGAATAATTTCTGGCTTTCCTATGACCTTAATTCACTTAAATTTTCACACAAAAACTTCAACACTTTTTTCTATTTCAAAATGTGTTTTCAAAATACTAACATATTATTTATTTTTTTATGGATTTTGTGGGTATAATCCGCTGAAAATCCTCAGAAGACAAAACTCTTCCTCTAGGGAAATCCTAGAGGTTTAACGGCTTGTTGCACATGCTCAGCGTAATTGCGTCATCTGCAAAAGTAGTGTAATAATTTCCTTAGTTAGTTTTTATGCTTTGCTTGGGACGAGCAAAAGATAAGTGTAGGGGTATGATTAGTCTCTAAAATTACATATTTTATATCACATCTTCAAATTTATTCACTATTAAATCATGTTAATAATACCTCTCTTTTATTTTCTAGGTCCATAGCATGAAATGAAGAAAAAGCCCAAAATTTCATTCCTTTGGTGATATTTAAAGCCTACAAATATAGCCATTGACTTTTTAAAGATGGATCTGCCAAATCTGGAGCGAATTTCGACAAACGGATAGCAGGTACAAAGGGGGTGTGCAGCAGGAGGCTGTATACCCGGCGCAGCACACGGCCCCAAAATGGCCTCAAAAATGTGACAAATTCCGCTGCCTTTTGGTGGGGCCACATGTCGAGCTTCGACGCGTGACACCGTGATGCCTCCCTGGTGCCCCTTTTGCCTATAAATACCACAAGTTTTCAAAACAGAGGAGAGAAGAGTTTTCATATAATTTTTAGGGTAGTTTCTTCTCCTGAGGATAGTTTAGGTTAGTTGTTCTTCTTCTTTCTCTTTTATATTGTTCATTTCTTATAGATTGATAAGAAAGAGAGTAGTACAGAGGATGAAAGTAAGAGTGCTTGTAATGGAGGGTGACACTCTATGAAAGTTCTCTCTTTATCTCTACTTGTTTTCTTCTCTCTAACTCCTTTTACATGTTTAGTTAATTTTCTTCTCATGGCAACTAACTACTAGACACTAATTATGTTAACTTCTTACTTGATAATTCACATGAATCTAATAGCCTCTACTTGGCCTTGCTCTTGCAAGAGGCATTGAGATGGCTCATGATGATGGATTCTAACACTCTAACATCTAACTCTCTAATAAGTTATCATTACTTTATTTTATTCTTGCTCTAGTTAGTTTTGATGACTTAAGTATAGTTTGTACTTGTTTGTTGAGTTTGAATGTGAAAGTGATCTTATGAGACATGCTTTGTAAAGCTCTTGAATTAAGGACTAGTGATGGCCAATGATACATGTGAGACAACTATCACTAAGAGGTTAGCATGTTAGTGGAGCCATTAGTAATTAGTAACCATGAGTTTTCTTGTATCTCTTTTTGTCTTTTCTTTCTACTCGTTTTAAAGACCCAAAAACACAATTTCTCTTCTATGTTTTTCACTTCTTTGTTTCCATTGTATTCTTCTCATTCTTTATTTTCTTTTCTTTTCATTCTTTAAAATATAGAAAAACACTTAACACACACGTAAATCGACCGGTAAAGCTTCTATCGCTTCTCGTCCTTGTGGATTCGACTCGTTTAGCCATCAAAACTTACACTTTTCATGCACGATTTTCCTCAATCACCTCTTGTGCAGGGGTTTCATGTCAATGGAGTTGTCTGCTGAGTGAGAAAAATCCCACGACATAATATATATGTATGTATGTATTCATCCGCCTGTCGGTTTAGATGAGGGGATCCGTAGGCTTGCCTACTTCAAGTGGGGGAAATCCCATCAGCAGAACAGACGGGGGGCTCAGAGGGAGAAAAATCCCTATAGTAGAGTGTGGGACTCCAAATGGGGGAAATCCACAATAGAAGATTTTGACTCTCATAGGATGATCGAGAAAGGCCCGTAGGCATGTGCGAGTTCTGACACAGCATAATAGATTGGATTCCAAAATCGTGTTTTTTGACACTGCGATATGGAGCGGGTTCCTACATCGCATTATGGAGAAATGAAGGTCAGAACTGCCTCCGAGTGGTGGACATCCCATCATCAGGGGTTTTTTGGCTGCCTCTGAGTGGTGAAGATCCCATTATCAGGGCATCACAGATGGTTATATCTGCAAATTTAAAGCATGAAACAGTATTTATTTAAAATGCAATATAAAGAGAGGGTTCAGAAGGGTGTACACCACTAAAGGAGAGTTTGACGTTTTAATCAATCGTCCTATACTGAGCAGTCGTGTTCTGCTCTAGGAAAGGTGAAGTGCTCGTCTTTCACAAAAGTGCCTCGAGGGAGAGGACATACTCCTTGTGGAAAGTTTTGGTCGATAAGCTCTTTCAAATATCTTAGGAGGGATCAAAAATGGATGGTTTGGTGTTTCTTGCAATCATGAAATAAGCAATACTCCTCCGACCTGATTAGTAATGGATTAGGCTGGATTGGCTTTAGCGTCTAACCCATGGTTGATCTTTGAAGGTGTTGAAGACTTCATCAATCGAGAGCTTTTATAGAGTGAAACACTCTGCTAACCTGTAGCCTCGGATTGAACTTAACGACATTATGGAGAGTGCATGCTTCTTGTAGGAAGGTCGTCCCCTATGCCGGTCAGAAACATAATTAGGTGCTTCGCGAGCAGACTTCGATTGTGTTTCATTTTCACAAGGGTTTGTTGAAGGGTCGAAGGAAGCCTTCATTGCCTCCTCCAGCTAGACGAAAGGCTATGCCCGAGAGAGAGATTCTCTCAGTTTAGCGACACTGTGCTTCAGAAGATACTTGTATAAGGGATGAGTTACCTGTAACTTGCTGATAAATGCGAGTGCAGATACATTCTCTCTGCAATTGGAGACCTCAACAAGCTAACACTGAAAGAAGTTGATATAAGATTTGAGACTATCTCCTAGTCTTATTTTGATGGAGAGAAGACGGTGGCTACCTCTCTTGGGAACTTGACTATTAGGTTATTGCATGAGGAAGGTGATTGGGGTATCGTGCACAGAAATATATATTTAGAAATTCAGTATTTTAAATGTGTGTGCTTTGGCTTACTCGATACTTCTGTTATAGCAAAGTGGCTACGTGGGTCAAATCCACAGGGACAGGAGGCGATAGAAGCATTAATGGTGTGTCATGTTAGTGTTAATGAGTTTTTCTAGGTTTCAAAAGAATCAAAAGGAAAAAAATCAAACTAGAAGTAGAAGGAGAAGGCGATGAAAGCATAAAAGAAATGATAATAGAGTTGTGATTTGAAGATGGTTTTGAAAACAAAGTAAAAGAGGGAAGAAAACTTTTGGATCACTCACTACTAATTGCTCCCACTAATCATACTAACCTCCTTATTGATAGGTGCCTCACATTAGATCCTTGTCAATACTAGGCTTGACCTCAAGAAGCTTTTCAAAGCATGACTCATAAGATTTTTTTTTTCTCCCTCAACCTTACATCACAAGGCAAACTTGAACATCAATCCATCAAGATCCATTAGAAGGTAAGTACGGGATGAGAATCAAGTGCATAAATTGTATGAGCCAAAGGTGAGTGGATAAAATCAAACTTGCATCACAAGCAAACTAACACAAACAATAAATCATCAAAATCAGTTAGAGGCAAGCATTAAATAAGAGAGCTAGTTGCATGTTAGCAAGTTAAAAGTTAGATTCTATCATCATGAGCTATTAATGACTTTTGCAAGAGCAAGGCCTTGTATGATGCTATGAGACTCATGTGGATTATCAATCAAAAGCTAGAGAATTAATGGGTTAGTAGTGAGATCAGCATGAGAGAAAAATCTAACTAAGCATCATGTAAGAAGTTAGAGGAGAAACATAGAAGAAAAATAGGAGATTTCATAGATTTGTCACTCATGTATTAAATCAACACTCTCTTTCTCCTATGAATCACTCTTTGGCCTAATACATGATCTTAAAAAAATAGAGAAAATCTCACACTACTCTATGGAGAAGAAACCCTAATCATGGTCTCCTATCTCAAGTCTTTGGCCTCTGATGCGCTATTTATATGCAAATGAAGATTCTAGAAGACGAGACGACGCCACGCCGCAAAGATCAAGGCTTATGGCCCTGATTTTGCCACGGATCTGCTGCAACAGTCGCGGATTTGTGGCTTGATCAGGGCCGTAGACCCTGATCTTTTGGCCCGGGTCTTGTGCAGCTACGAGAGGATCCTTTATCTATTGATTTTTCTGATTTTTGCTCTGAAATTCCAGTAGATTGGAAAAACAAAGTAAAATAGGAAAGAAAACTCTTGGATCACTGACTACTAATTGCTCCCACTAATCACACTACCCTCCTTATTGATAGGTGCCTCAAATTGGATCCTTGGCAACACAAGGCTTGACTTCAAAAAGCTATTCAAAGCATGACCTATAAGATAATTCTTCTTCCTCAACTTTGCTTCACAAAGCAAACTTGAACATCAACCCATCAAGATCCATCAGAAGGCAAGCGTGGAATGAAGCAAGTGCACAAATTGTATGAGTCAAAGGTGAGCAGATGAAATCAAATTTGCATCACAAGCAAGCTAATACAAATATTAAATCAATAAAACTGGTGAGAGGCAAGCATGAAATAAGAGAGTTAGTTGCAAGTTAGAAGTTAGAACCCCATAATCATGAGTCATTAATGGCTATAGCAAGAGCAAGGTCTTGTATGATGCTATGAGATTCATGTGGGTTATCAATCAAGAGTTAGAGAATTAGTGGGGTTAGTAGTGAGATCACCAAGCGAGAAACTCTAGCTAAACATCAAGTAAGAAGTTAGAGGAGAATCAATAGAAGGAAAAGGAGGAAACTTTCATAGATTTGTCACTCATGTATTACATCAACACTCTCTTTCTCTTATGAATCACTGTCTGGCCAAATATTTGATCTAAAAATGAAAGAAAACTATAAAGAAAAGAAAGAGAAAATCTTACACTATTCTATGGAGAAGAAACCCTCATCTTGACTTCCTCTCTCGAGTCTCTGGTCCTTGATGCACTATTTATAGGCAAATGAAGATTCTAAAAGATAAGATGATGCCACTCGGCAAAGATCAAGGCCCATGACCCTGACTTTGCTATGGATCCACTGTAATAGTTGCGGATCCGCGACCTTATCAGGGTCATAGGCTCTGATCTTTTGGCCCGGGTCTCATCTAGCTGCGAGGGGATCCTTTATATGTTGAATTTTCTGATTTTGCTCTGAAATTCCAGCATATTGGGCTTCATTTTGAGTCTATTTTGGACTCTTTTAGAAAAAACTTGGCCTTTAAGAAATCTCTAAAATTATCCAAAAAATAGCAATATTCGGTATCTTTTTACCGATTTGCCTTCTTCCGGCATTATCTGCATAAGAGACCAAAACATGAAAAGAAGTAGCATTGAAATGCGATAATAAAACACAAAATTGATACTAATCAAAAGGCTCAGCGATTTCTAAGTTATGGAAAGAACAGGGTGGAAGGGAGTAGAACCCCTCTAATATCGTACATCTAAGACTAGAGGAGAAGTAAAGCAAATTACCAGGTCATTCCGAGAGTCAAGCATCATCTTATCTTGAAAGTGGCGAATGTGTTGGACCCAATCGCTCACTTTGGTGTAACTGTTGAATATGAGAATTGAGAACTTTTTAAAAAACCTCATTCTCTTGAATGTCTTTGGAAAGTGGTGTGTCGTGGAGGTGAATAGTTGGAACTAAGTGTTGGGGAAGCTTGGCCTCCATGATCCGCTTTTGGATTACTCCTCGAGGATGTAGAGATTTGGGGATGCACTGTTCTTTGCATCACCTTCTTCCCACATAGACCTGTTCTGAAAGGCAACGATTTAAGCCTATAGCGTTGGTTAAGCAGCTTCAGCTCTTCCTGTTTATGAAAGATGTTATCGTGGTCGAGTATCATCTTCTTCCGTTTTCGATCTAATTTCTATTGTTGTTCTTTCATCTCTCGAAGCATCTGAAACAGCTAGTTTTCATGTTGTTGTAGAGGTTGGGTGCCGATAGATGACTCCTGCAAAGTGGCGGATGCGAACAGTTGATTGTTGATTCGCCTGGAGTCACGCCTCCTGCAGTCATTTTGGTCTTTTCGTTGGAGGTCGTGCCATCAATCATTTTTTTTGCGTAAGACCATTACTGATCAGGAAGAGGCTATTTGAGAGGAGGTCAAAGAGGGAGAGATCTTGAATATAAATACTCAAATCTAAATGAAAGCACCAAAAATATTTGGGTAAATTCCTGGAAGAAATTTATCTACACTTCAAATTGTGACCTGGATCTAAAAGAGAGCAGAAGAAACAATCACAAAGACTTAGATTTTACTTGAAAATCCATTTGGGAAAACCACGGGAAGGACCATTTTTTCAGAAGCTACACAGAACAATTATGTTCTTCTTGCTAGATATCACCCGCCACAAAATGTCTCTACCTTAAATATCCCTTCTCAATATCTTATATACTCGGGAGTTACTGTTGATGGTGCGAGTCATGGGCGACATGGAGTTCATCCACAACCTCGCCACGACGTGGAGTTCATCTTCATTATGGGTGACGAATCCGAGTAGACCCGCGAGCTCTACTAGGGCGAGGGAATGGTCAAGATCCCCCACTTCAGCTCACTGCAGGGACGATGTCGAGGCCAAGCATGACCTCCTTCCCTGAGGACTGCACCAAAACATTGCAGGGATGATGATTTTTTTAAAAAATAAGCTTTTAATGTCAATTTTAACCTTTTGCATCGATTATATAAAATAACCAACGCATAAAAGTACTCAATATGGTGTATGTATTTGATTTTACCTTTATCATAGTCAGATTTAATTATTACAGCTCCATATATCATTCTTCTAATATTTTAGATGTTTTAAGATTTTCTAGAATTTTTCTGGATTATTTTGGAAGATCTTTGAACTCGGCGTCAATGGATATTGACAATCGGCTCTAAGATTTTAATTCACAAATGGAGTTGAGTTTCTAGAATCTACTTTCATATTGTTCTTCAAGGTGATATTTCTATTTTAATATATTTTTGGAGATTTTTCTAAATTAGGCAAAAATTCGGCCGAGCCGGTTGGATGGGTATCGACGATACATTCTATGACATTTTTAACTTGCAAATTAGGTTGAATTTCCAAAATCTGATTTCACATTGCTCCTCCAGTTAATATTTTCTATTTTATAGAACTTTTGGGATCTGTTCTGAACTAGTCGAATTTAACCAGATTAAATAATATTATTTAAATCATTTTCTTTCTTTCTTTTCTTTTCTTCTCCAATCAAATTTTTTCCTTCTTCCCCAAGTTACTGTGTCTCTTCTACCACCTTACCCACCACCTCTCCCTCTCTCAATTTCACTGACTCTCTCTTCTAACTTTCCCTCTCTCAACTCTCTCTCAATCTCTCCACATCTCTCTTTCCACTCACCTTTCGCTCTCCCTCTCTTCACCCTCTCTCTCCCCGGTCTAAGCCACCTTTGACGGCTAAATCATCGTCGTGTTGCAGGTAGGCCACCAACCTCTAGTCAAGGCCGACATCCACTCTCTTTCCTCTATTTCGCTCACTCACATCTCTATCCACTCTTCCTCTCTCTTTCTTTTTCTTTTTCTTCTTCTTCTTCTTCTCCACCTCCACCTGACTGCGCTGCCTCTAAGCCACTGCCATCATTTCTGAGCCACTGTCGTGCCTCCATGACCACACCCAATTGCTAGCCTCTTCCCCTTCTCTTCCCTACTCTTTCTCTATCATTGCTCTCACTTTCTCTATCTCCTTTCAATCCTTCTCTCTCTCCGCTCATTGTTAACTAGTTAGGTTGATCGGCCTTTGCTCCTGGGCAGTCGCTAGTCCAGGGCCCCCGCCAATCTGGACGCTGCCCTTCTTCTTCTCCCGTTCACTCACTATCTCTCTCTCTCACACACACACACATATTGGGTCAACCCAATTACCCACGACTCATTAACACTTTCACCTATTTACTTAAGTCAATTGGGCATGTGTTGTGGATCTGAACCCGATTGGTTAGTAACCGAAAACCCAATCTATTATTAAAGATATTTTGCATAAAACCACTTGTTGAACAAGATTTATTACTTTTTAAACATTATTAATTACATATTTAACTCATATTTATTGATTTTAGTGTTCGGGCGATATCTTGAGCATCTGGGGTCCTATTTTGATGATTCTCAAATCGTTGCTATCGTAAAAAGATGAGCTACATCCTGTATTATCTATATGAGTATTTTTATTTTACAAATTATATTTTATCATATTAAATGAAATTAATTGGTTGCTTTATTTAATGAATTGTGATTATCAGTAAATCACTATAAATATTATTTAATAAAATATAATTATCAAAAATCACTGTAATTAAAATATGCATGAATTTTTTATAAACATAATTGATAAAATAATAATTTAATTTATTTCTTAATGTCATATAAAATATAAACGAATATCTGAATATCGAGTAAACATTACACAGTGAATTAAAGAAATCTTGGAATAATAAGTTAATAATTCTAATAAATAAATAAATTGATAATTTACACCATGATTGTGAAAAGTTTGAAAATGGATAATTATATATAATTATTTTGTGATATTGATCATACTAAAAATATTATCATCATTATAAAAAAATATGGATATACTGGCACACGATTATATTAATGATACTACCCAGATAAGGCCACCGTTACCTGACTTACACTAGACACTATTATTTATGTATTCTTATATCACTTTACATGAATTACGGTTATTAGCATATTCATGTATACTTGTTACATGGATATACTTTATTACACTGAACATTATTATTTCATACACCTCTGTCACCATTACATGGATATTGTTAGTTCATATTCTCATATCAATGTACATATATTCACCTGTATACATGCTTGGATCGTTCTTGTATTCCTTTTGCATGAATCACTATTCTTATTACATGAATTATTATTACTTGCATAGCCTTGTAGTATTGTTATATGAATAATTCATGCATATAATACATGATTATATCTTGTAATCCTTACATTGATATGATACTCTTATTACTGGACATGTTAGCTATTGATATCTGATGTGTGGTGGGGTCACTTCTTAAATCCCACATTTCCTGCTTTTTTCGTTATCTTGTTTAATGATGTCAACAAAGCTCATGTTCTGTTACCGTGTTACATATACCATGCACTGTTACTATTTATGACATACTGTGTAGTTTTAATATAATAAATATAATATAGGGCTGGGGGAAACATACGGTTGACTTGATCTTATCGAGTGGATGTCATAGATCCATATTAGTTCCACTATAGGGGACATGGTAGTGCTAGTTACCTTCCGTTTCCATTTCCTGTTACTTGTTTCGCCTAAGCGTGTCGGCCTTGATCTCAGTAGCCATGGGCTTGTTTAAGGTTATGACCCGAGTATGCGCAGGATATACCTACCTGATTAGAGCTCCTTGACCATTGAGTTTCCAATTAAAAAATAATATAAACAATAGTGATATCCGGAATGCTTGTTATTTGATCACTCTCTCGTTTGAATAATGGTAACTGTATACTATGTTCGATTGGGTTCGCCTAGAGTACGGGCTCCGGTATGAACTGCCAGTGGTATAAAACACTGAAAGAGATTGATTAAAATATAAACGATGCTGATTGTTGTTATTGTATAAGCCGCATGACATGCTCAATTCATGTATATTATTATCCATTTATACTTATTACACTTTTTTCTATCTTATTTATCATGTCACATGTATACTTTGCACTTCTTGTATTCTTCACAACCACGTTATTCATGTACCTATATACTCTGCATTTCATGTATTTTATGTTCTATGTATTTTCTTCATATTAGCATTTTTATTCGGTGTACTTCATGTATACATGTTCTTATTATTCATATTATTCACGATACTATCATACCATTTTTACTAGAGTTTAAACCTTAAACAGAAAATAATAAAAGATGATATATGTTACTTACACAAGTTGATTATATTGGTATGTCACTAAATGTTGTATCGGTTTTCACATACTGATAATAACATATAAACGGTATGACTTCTATTGATTATCATAACCTAATAGTATAAAGGTAGATGATATATATAATACTCTTTGCAATAACATTAATTGTAATTTCTATTATAAAATTTTCTAAGATTGTAGTAGTATCCCGTTGTAACATGCATGTTAGGTATTACTATTTTTATAGTATGAATATAATATTTATATTAGTTATACCGATCGTTAGCATAATTTTATTATAACACTAGTGGCTAAACATATATTATATATTATTGTAACATACTATTATAATATATCATTACTCCTTTCTTCATTTTACCACTCACTATGTCTCTTTCTGGCGATCCTTGATTTGCATGCGCAGGTTGGGATCCGAGATATCGTAGAACCTGATACTTCACGATATTAGTAGGAGGTTTGCTGCCTCTATTATTCATAGATATTTTTATTATTTAGTCTTTATTTTCTTATTTATCTCTGTTTTTTTATTTATAATAATCACTGACTCCTTTTGCAGGTATTTTTGCACTTTTTTAATGCTGGAAGAATTGTGTATATTGGATTTATTTTACTGTACTGAGGCCTAACGCACATATGTGGAGATTTCTTCTTATGTATATGTGTCACTGACTCTCGTCTCGTCCCCACTATTATATATTTTGGGAAGCGGGGTGTGACAAGAACTGACTATTTAGCATCGGATAAAATTCAATGTGAAATGTCTGAATTTTGTGTCTCCTGAATATGCGTCAGCTTTACAACCGGCATTGTTTCCTTTTCACGTCGGAGTTAATCCACATGAATTCTCTTTTTTGTAGTAATGTTTGTAGGTTGACATTGTCATACGCGATGGACCTACGCGACTCCTCAAATTTTGGTTCTGGAATCTCGAGTCCCATGTAAGTAGTAGCCAAGAACTCTTCATAAGTGAGATCATTAATCTGATTCACACCTAGAGTGTTGTTATACTCTCCAGCATTGTTGAAGTCTTTTATGAACTTGACATTCTTCTTGAATATCTCAAATCATCGTGCACTCTCAGCCTCGTCCTTGTATACTTTGTCCATACTCGGCCATCCAAAGCTCATGCCTCCTTGCAAAGTGAAAATTCAAAATGTTATAATCGGTTGCATCACACAAACTCACAATTAGCAAGAGCAAAAGTAGAGTGCAAGAGTGTGCATAAGCCATTCCCTCTCTTCAGCAACACATGGCTTATGTATTACTTTTTGCTCTTCTTGGTGAGTTTTCACTGACAGTGAGCAACTACTTGTGCTTGTATATATAGTCCTTTGAGCAATTATTGCATTGGTTAATTGGATGTAAATTACTGTAATTATATGGGTGCACAAAGTCCTTTTTTATTATGTGGTGCACAAAGTCTTAATTTATCAAGTCTTAATTTAATACAGCCAAAGCTCAGATTTGATTCACATGACACCTGAGCTCAAGATGGATCACACCAAATTTAAAATTCTTCTCAAATTTGTCCGTACTTCTCCGCCGTGAAACACATGCATGTCTCTTGCATGCATGCAGGGCATAAAGATTTTTTTTTTTTATTACTGATTACGTGAGTCCATAAAATCTTTTTTTATTAGGTGGGTGCATAACGTGTAATCTTAATTTATTGTTATTGATATAACGTGCGGTGCTATGCACCTTGAAGGAGCTAGTTTTATTTAATTAACAATTGTGTGAATTGGTACCGGCAAATAGGATCTATGTCAAGGTGGGGGCAAGAGTACGATATCTGTTTACAAATAAATATCTTAACTCTCAACTCAAGTTCAAAGTTTCGGGTGTGCAGTGACACAAATTTTTAATATAATATCAGAGAAATTCATGTTCAATTCTAACAGGCGCACATTAAAAACTGATTTAAACAAAAAAAATATTGCCACTGTCAAAAGTTTAGATTTCGGCTCACAAAAAAGCACACGACTTACGAGATTGTGTTAATATATAAATATCTTAACTCTCATCTCAACTTCGAAATTTTGTACAATGGCGGAGACCTAATAAAAGGTTAAACAATTGAAAATCAAAATGTTTCATTATTTCTAATTGAGACTGAGTGTTTGGGCTATTTTTTCCCCTCCCATTAATTATTTGCGACACTCAGATTCCCTATTTTTTAATCTATAAAAGAAATAATGGTGGATTTTGAGACGAAAAATGAGAAAGGATTTTGGAAGAAAGTTGATTTAGCTATTTAAACAGAGTTCCAATTCGTAGCCATTCATATTAATGGTTAACCTCTGCTTTTTTTCGGTACTTTGGGTATAAAAGTAAATGTGAAAACAATACTAACTTTCTTCATTCTTTTCCCCAACAATTATCTGCTCGGGCATTATTATTGAAATGACATATACAATGCGGAAAATCATTTGTCACTCATATAAATAATTAATTAGAATTGTGTTCAGGATATAGGATATCGTATCATCTCTAACTTCTGAAGTGTGATGGACAATTTTAAGTAAAGAACATTAGGCCAGGGAAGACACACAAAATGCGTACATTTTTATGCACAATGCATATATTTTCTCACACATGCATTTGATGCTCAAGCTCACCATACCCTTATTTAGGCACATAAAGTCATGCTGCAAAAAACACAATCTTACCATACACACATAAATATTTAACATAAGCATCTTCTTTTAACCTCAAAGGATTGGATGAGTCGGATACCTAGCAAACCCACACAGTCCTTCAGGTGCACCAATATCCTTCTTTATCTTAATATATCCACCGTCTCCCCACTTAGGACCCCACGAGTTCTTGACTATCCAGTACTTTTCTGAGCCTTCTTCCCGTAACCAACAACAGTAACTGCATGATTGACCTGAGTTCCACAGGGTCCCTTGAAGATACCCTTCTCATAGCTTGCAAAAGCTCTTGAAGCATCGATTAGGACTACTATGGTGCTGTGCCACTGCGATCATAAGAGATGCCTCACTGTTTCTTGGTAAATTTCTATAATTGTTAATAGTTGCCACGAGTTCGTGTTCCTTGTTTTTGTCACAAATGCCACGACGTCCTTAGAAGGATAGTTCTCTTCATTACGTAATTCCATTGTCTTGACGTATTGGAGGCCCTTGTTACGAAACCCGGATTGCATAAGCTATTATTCTTGTCACAGTCCCAAGTTGTTGTTCCGATAAGGAGTAGAGTATATTTTTTTTAATTTGGGTGATGCTTTCAACTGTTGCTACCGTAGAAAATGCCCAAGAGGAACCTACAGTTATTATCATCAACAATAATATCAGAAAATTAACATTTTTATATAATTGAGACTATGCAGGGTATCAAAGTTGAGATGTTGAGAATAGTAATTAATACAAGTTTTTCATGTAAATTTCTTTTCTAATTCTCCTCCAAAAGTAACTGGTAATAATCATTGATTATATCTGATTTATGCAATGCGTGCTCTTCTGTGTGTGCATGGAGGGAGAAAGGGAGCGAAGGGGGACCTAACCGAATACCTAGCATACTTCCCCACGTCACCCTTTGGGCAATTACTCTAAAATAAAAGATATTAAAAATGTAGAATAAATGAAAAACTGAAGCAAAAGAAATTATTTTACTTGCTACACTGCCATTGAGTTTTAACGATGTGCAAAGCGAAAAAAAAGTAGAATAAATGAAAATGTGAAGTTAAGAAAATTTTTCTTACCACACGTGCCTTGATCTTTGACAGAGGTTACTGCACCTCTGGTCCTCCAATCAACACTTGATGGGACACTTTTAGGTTTCACATGTAAGATTTAAAATAAACTTAATGCGGATTAACAGCCCTTGAATTTAGAATCAATCATCTCAAGAATTGAATACATAATCAAAAAACCTATATACTTAAATTCCCATACCTGAAGCCATTGATGAACAATAGATGAAGGTTGAAGAAGACCTCGATTTCTTCCTTTGATCCTGCAAACCCTAATGCAAATAACCTGCTTTTCTCTGTCTCCTTTTCTTGCACAAACTCAAGTTTTCTTTTTCTGATGGGGGCTCAAAAATGAGAGAGAGCTTTTGTATTTCTTTGCAGGAGGAGAAAAGTGGGTCACACATTGCAAATACCCTTGAAATAAAACCATCCATCATGGTACCCTTATATCTCAAGAGATTATATAAACTATATAAATGTGACTTAATATGGGCATCTTTAATATCAGTTAACTTTAATTAGGAATCCAATGTTAATTAACCAAGGTTATTGGGCCACCTTAATGTGAGATTAACATTCTCCCACTGGACCATTAACCGATTAGGTTAAAACTTTAGAAAACAAATAAAGAAAATACTCATTTTTTCAAAAACATTTTGACTCCATTGGATTCCATACTGAAAAACCTTGACACGTGATCACGAATTTTAAAAACAACAACTGATAAGCCCAAATATGAAATATTGTAATACTGCAATTACTTGGACCCCCAATGCGAGTCATAGCGGTTATACAACATCCACGTCATACTCCCTTCTATGTACCACAACATTGATAACCCTTACTAATTGAGTCCATAACCAAAATGACCCCTGTAATTGTCTTGTTAAGACATTTACTGTTTAACAAACATCCATACATAATATGTGCACACATAATTGGATAACAGGAAACACAGAAACAAACTTTTATTGCGCAATATTGTCAATTACATAAGTACCAAAACATACATTTACAGATTGCCCAAAAGACCCATTCTAACAACATGTTCCTTGAATGTTTTTGGAGGCAATCCTTTGTCATTGGATCAGCAACCATTAAAGTGGTACTTATACTTACAATTGACACTTTCTGTTTCTGAACTCTTTCTCTAACCACCATGTACTTAGTTCTATGTGTCTGGAACCACTAGAGTACTTTCCATTCTTAGAGAAGAAAACGGCTGCTGTATTGTCACAATATATCTTCAGCGGCCTGGCAATAGAGTCAACTAACACAAGTGCTGAGATAAAATTCCTTAACCATAATGCATGATTTGTGGCCTCAAAACAAGCTATGAACTCAGCCTCCATCGTGGATGAAGCAGTGATAGACTGCTTTACACTCTTCCACGAGATTGCCCCACCTGCTAGCAAGAAAATGAAACCTGAAGTAGACTTCCTGCTATCTGGGCAACCAGCAAAATCTGAGTCCGAATAGCCGATCACCTCCAACTGATCTGATCTCCTATATGTGAGCATATGGTCCTTCGTCCCTTGAAGATACCGCATAACCTTCTTAGCTAATTTCCAGTGCTCCATTCCTGGATTGCTCTGGTATCTTCCCAGCATCCCTACAGCAAAACTAATATCTGGCCTGGTACAAGTATGTGCATACATCAAGCTCCCAACAGCTGATGCATACGGAACTTTCTGCATTTGACCCTTTTCTAAGTCATTTCTGGACACTGGCTCCCACTTAATGTGTCACCCTTCTGAATGGGTGCAGGACTGACTGAACCACAACTCCATATGAAATCTTTCCAAGACTCGATTATATAACCTTTCTGAGACAGTCCTAGCAATCCTCAGATCTCTCCCTGAAGATCTCTATGCCAATGACATAAGCTGCCTCACCCATATCAACCATCTGAAAGTTCTTGGTAAGATAACCTTTAGTTTCATACAGCGAACCAATATCACTACTGGCTAACAAGATATCATCCACATACAGAACCAAAAATATAAACTTGCTCCCACTGATCTTTAGATATATACACTGATCAACAGTATTTTCTGTAAATCCAAAAGAGGTAATGGTATCATTAAACTTTATATACCATTGCCTGGAAGCTTGTTTAAGTCCGTATATGGATTTCTTTAATTTGCAAGCCAAGTGTTCTTTTCCTTTCTTTGCGAACCCTTCAGGTTGCTCCATGTAAATTTCCTCATCCAAATCTCCATTTAGAAAAGCAGTTTTCACATCCATTTAATGTAACTCCAAATCATAATGAGCTACAAGTGCCATAATGATTCTAAGAGAGTCCTTCTTTGATACTGGAGAGAAGGTTTCTCTATAATCAATGCCTTCCTTCTGAGTGAAACCTTTAGCCACAAGTCTGGCCTTATATCGTTCGACATTACCTTTAGAGTCGCACTTGGTCTTAAAGACCCATTTACACCCGACTTTCTTACAGTGATCAGGCAATTCGACGAGATCTCAGACTTTATTTTGGTCCATAGATTTCAACTCATCATTCATAGCATCAACCCATTTACTAGAATCATTGCATTCTATGGCTTGTGAAAATGAACTGGATCTTTATTTATCCCAATATCATAATCAGATTCCTGTAGATACATCACATAATCATCTGAAATGGCAGATCTTATTTCCTTTGAGATCTTCTCAAAGCTGCCGTTTGTGGTGGTTCTACTACATTTTCAATGGCAATATCCTCATGGAGTGGTGAACCAATATCATTATGTTGTTCTGGTATCTCAGCTTGATGATCAAGCTGAGGGACAATAATTTCTCTTGAAGGAAAGGTAATTGGGATATTTACCCTTATCACTTCAAGATCTACCTTTCTTGGTTCATCACTCCCACTAATTTGCCATTTTCAAGGAATCTGGCATTACCAGTTTCAACTATTCTTGTACTATGGTTAGGATAATAAAATTTGTACCCCTTAGACTTATCTGGATAACCAATGAAATACCCAGATATTGTCCTTGAGTCAAATTTCTTTTCTTGTGGATTATATATTCTAGCTAGCCTCTGCTGGACAACCCCAAACATGTAAATGTCTTTAAACTGGGTTTCCTACCAGTCCATAACTCGAAGGAGTTGTTGGGACTGCCTTACTAGGAACCCTGTTCAAGATATACATAGCAGTTTTAAGGCTTCATTCCACAATGAATTGGGTACATTAGAGAAGCTCATCATGCTCCTAACCATATCCATAAGTGTTCGGTTTCGCCTTTCAGCAACACCATTCTGCTGAGGCGTACCTGGCATTGTGTATTGAGCACAAATACCATGCTTTTCTAGAAATTTGGCAAATGGGTCAGGATGTTGTCCTGACTCATCATATCTACCATAAAATTCACCACCTCGATCTGATCTTATGATTTTAACTTTTCTATCTAATTGTCTCTCGACCTCTGTAATGAACACCTCAAGGATGTCAACGGCCTGAGACTTTTCATGAATTAGATATACATAACCATAACGTGACAGATCATCTATAAAGGTAATGAAATATCTCTCTCCCGTAAAACATGGAATGGAGAGTGGTCCGCAAATATCTGTATGAATTATTTCAAGGAGTTCTTTACTTCTTGTGGCACCTCTCTTAGTGTGTTTGGTTTGCTTTCCTTTTTGCAATCCACCCACACACTAAAATCAGTGAAGTCTAGGTTATCCAAAATCCCATTCTTCACTAATCTTTCAATTCTATCCCTGGAGATATGCCCCAGTCGTCTATGCCACAAGATAGAGGAATTTTTCTTAATTAAGCCATGTTTAATACCAACATTCGAATGCAGAGATAAAAGAGATTGTGCAAACTCATCATTCAATGAAATTTTTATATAACCATCACATAAAATTTCATGTCCAACCGGCATTGAATTATACATTAAACTGAGTTTTCACAACTGAATAAAACAGAATATCCAAAAACATCTAATTTGGATAATGACATTAAGTTCCTAGAAATCGAAGGTACATAAAAAGTATCTTCAAGATTCATCTGATGACCCGTCTCTAAGAGTAGTCGGTAAATACAAACAGCCTCGACCTCCACTTTGAGACGGTTCCCATAAGACAAATCTCATCACTTTCCTTCGGTTTCCAGGTTGTAAGGAATCCCTGCATTGAATTAGTTATGTGAGTTGTGGCTCCAGAGTTAATCCACCAAGTATTAGAAGGTACTTCAGTAAGATTTGATTCATAACATACAAAAGAAAGATTTATACCTTTCTTTTCGAACCAAGCTTTCCTCTTGTTGCAGTCCTTCTTCACATGTCCTTTTCTGCCACAGAAGTAGCATTTGACAGTGAAAGCCTTTCCATGACCTTGGCTGCTTTCCCATGGTCATGCCCTTTCTTTGATGGAAATCTCTTACCTCTTCCATATTTACCTTTCTTATGGATACCTCCTTGAGTTACCGCCAATACTGAGTGATGCCCTTCTTGTCTCAGTCTCACTTCCTCTTGAACACACATACCAGTTAGCTCATTCAAATTCCACTTATCTTTATGAGTGTTGTAGTGAATCTTGAATGGCCCAAACTGAGGAGGAAGTGAGTTGAGGATGAACTGTACCAAGAAGGATTCATCCACTTTCATACCCAGTGATCCTAACTTAGCAGCCTTATCAGTCATATTTAGAATGTGTTGTTGAACTCTTTTATTACCATCATATTTCATGGTAGTGAGTTCAGCCATAAGGGTGCCAGGTAATGACTTATCTGCATACTTAAATCGGTCTCTTACAGCAGATAAAGTTCAGATGCACTAGTAGTATGTGGGAGTGAAGTCTTGATGTTATTGGCTATGGTCATCTTTATGAACATGAGCTGAGTCTATTCGACCCTTTCCCAAGCTTTGGCATGGCTAACCTGCTCTGCTGTGCTTTCAGCAGTCACTTCATCAGGTTTCTCTACTAAAAGAGCCATGTCTAGGTCCAGAACAACCAGTGTAAATTGTACATGCTCAAACCACTCGGAGAAGTTTGTACCATCCAGGGCTGGAATGCTGGTGGCATGAGGTGAAGGGAAGTGGGGACGTTCACTGAAACATAATAGGACATTGCTCACATTAGGCACACGAATCAATACAAAGTTTTAAATTTAATGAAGATGAACTATTGATATCACTTTGATTTTCCTTTGGGCGAATCTAAGCATATCTAGTGTTCACTCTTTAGGTGAGACTCTTTTATCACCTAT